>SMLS01067224.1:0-106279 GCA_004785975.1 Popillia japonica
GAGGAAAGTGCTAAGGAAGATCTATGGAGGAAAGAAGATTAATGGAGAATGGGAACGAAGGACTAACAAAGAACTGGAGGAACTGTTCGATGAACCAAATATCGTTGCTGTGGCGAAGGGACAAAGAATCAGATGGTTGGGGCACATGTGGAGAATGCCGGCAACTCGAATACCGAAAAGAGTGTGGGACCACAAACTGGCGGGAAATAGAAGGCGAGGAAGACCCAAAAGAAGGCGGAGGGAGGAGGTACAGAGAGGCCTAAATTTGATTGGACTGCGGGACTGGAAGAGGAGAGCAGTAGACCGAACCGAATGGAGAAGAAGCATAAACCAAGCCATGGGCCTCCTAGGCCTTTAGTGCTACTGTATATATACAATTACTTACTGTATATATACTTAAATTTTTTATATCTGTTTTAAAACTGACCGTCTTATTTTCCTTTTTAATGTATATCATTTCATATATTAATCTCTTTTTATAACTATTTACTTTTTTTAAAATCTTAACATTTTCAAAATCAAAGTTATGTCGTAATTTTTTAGAATGCTTAGACAAAGCAGTTTCTGCGGTACGGTATGCGTTATAGTGTATTGATGTTTATAAAGTCGTTTTTTTAAGTATTGTTTAGTCTGACCTACGATATTACTTTGATTATCTTTTTTAATCTTAGTTTTTAAATTTGTAAATAACTGTCTCTTATTGTTCGGTGTAAACGTAACGTTTATGTCTGATTTTTTAAATTTGTATTTAATTTTGTCACTTAAGTCGTTGATGTATGGAATTGTGTGATACATTTTACTGTTTCGTTGTTGTTGTGCCTGGATAACTATTATTTATAAAATTGATGTAAAAGTTCTGGAATAAATTGATTTTGAATCGAATTAAAAGTGTTACAATTGACCTAGAAGTGGAAATAAGTATCAACAACATAAGATAATAATTACCATGAAGCAATTTAGAATATTCCTAAATTATTTCTACAAATCTGTATGCATTTCATTCGAGGAGTTCCAACTCAATAAACGTAGTACACATATAACGTCGGTATTTATTTAGTATTATAACCAGTTTTATCTAAATATAATTCAGCATTCCTATGTATTCTAGCCAACATCGATTGGGTTATTTTTTGTAACACACGATTGCTTCAGTATTACGTGTACAACTGCTCTTCGACAAGGGAACAAAGCAAATTAATTGACAGCGTATTGTGTGGGAATGTAAATTAGTTCGTGTATCTCAGGTCTAAAATAAACTATTGCGGATGACCCTTATACGTTCATTACCGGCCAGTGTCTTCTTCCCCCTAAACGGTCGAACGCCAGCGATTGTACCCAGCGTACAAAAAAGAACAGGTTGAGAATAGGGTCGTAAATAAATGAGAAACGACGAAGAGACATGGTCAAGCAATGGGAACGCAAATTGCCAACTGATGGAGGTCATCAAATAATCGATATCTAATTTTGTGTGATACGTTAACGTGATGGTGTGATATTTACGTAGAACATTATGAAGATGTATTGTTGTATGGATGTGTGTACTGTATTAGTTTAGAAAATTACCATGACTATCTAACGTAGATGTTGTGGTTGATGTAGTAGTCTTATACATACATCCAAGAAAAATTGTTTCAATAAAAAATTACAAATTTATCCGTTTTAATGAAATTTATACACGAGCTGTGCTCTCAGACCATAACAAGGAGATACAGTTAAACAAGATGCAAGAATTCTTGAGGTAGTACGTCTTTCTAATGCATCCAAGGCATGTTCAACAACTTTATTTTCCCCTCAAAAAATGAGTTGTTAATAATCTTTCCACGATGTGGACGAGAATTATCATCCATATAAATGTATTGGTCTCTGGTAGCTCGTGCATATAATAAACGGTCTCAGTATCTTATACAAATATCTCTGAGCGGTAAATAGAGTATTCCGTATGTATAAAATGCATGTCGCTATGTCATTCGACCTACTCCATCACATCACCACCATCATGCAGATACCCTTTTCTGAGAAATATGGAGGTATTACCTATTTTTGGATCTAGTCAAATCACAACACGTCTTTTGCAATAAAAATAGAATAGTATAAAGTGTCTTTATTAAGAAATTATGCATAATTGTATTGATGACGCTAGGCGAAATCTAGCTAGAAGCTACTCCACTCAATGAGTGCAGAAAAACTGCGTTGGTCTCGGGTGTTGTTGCACAAAAAAGGTTTCACTTGTTTTAGTATTTTGTTCCAAGCTTTGTACAAAGTCTTCCTTTCAATCGAATCCTATGCATCTACAACCATATAAGAACAGTCCTTTAAATTAATTTCCTTGGAAATTGACAAAACCCCTTCTACGTTATCTTCATCAGCAGATAACAATCTACGTAAAAGTTGTTTTCTATAAAGTCGTAAACAAGTAAACTTTCCATTTTCTCTCTCTAACTTTTTGATATTTATTTGATATTTACTTACTTCAGGGATAAACATGTTGTCATACCACTACCAGTCAATGAAGATATCGGTGTTCATCCATGCGCTTTTTTGGTTTTTGTAAATTAAGGGTATTCTGTTACTTTTGAAGCATCTGTGGTTCTTGGATTTTCCAACGAGGAGCAAAAGTGTTTAATGGGGGGTCCCGGTAGCGTTAGCGCAAAGTAATATTGGTACTCGCTCTAGTTTTATAACCTGGCGCTGGTTTTTTTTTCGCTGAGAAGCTAAAAATTTTGACGGTAGTGATTTTCAATTTAATCCCGTTTCACCAGCGCTATAAACAAAATTCAAGTGATAGCCATTTTCGTCCAATTCTTTCTTAAAACCAACTTTAAAAGAATTTGCTGCGTCTACATCAGCTGACATGTTTTCATCTTGTATTTCCAATTTGCGAATCACATGACGAGATTTAAATCTGTACAACCGTCCGTTACTGGCCACAAACGACTCATCACCGCCTAGGTGTTTATTTAACTACAATGCTTTTTCAGCCTGAAACGGACAAGATATTGGTTGCTCAGTTTCGTTTTTGTAAAAACCAGCAATACAAAGCTTCTTCTAAAAGTTACTCCAGTCTTCACTTTCTAATTTGCAGGTGTACTTCAAAATTGAATCGGTATTCTTCTTAATATCACTTATCCTGGAAGCACCTATATCATATTTATCAGCTAACTTTTGACCGCTTTCTCCTTTTTTTTTAATAAATAGATAATATGAGGGGCAAAACTTCAAAAGGAATATTATCCCTTTGTCACGCATTGAAGAAAAGAGATGTTTTGTGATTGCTGCAAAACTGATTAATGAAAATTAAATTTGTAAAGTGATGTAGATAATACAAACTTTTGTAAAGCCAAATGACAAAAATTAGAAATTTAGTTCATTTACAAATTTGTTTAACTGACTAATTAAATAGGATAAAATTCCTTTCGGAAAAAAATGTAAATTAAACTTTATGACATTAATTTTACTGAAAATAGTAATAGTACAAAATAAATTTATTATTATGAAACATTTTTTATTATTACTAGAAAACAATATTAATTTTAAGTGTTATATACAAACACCACCATCATCCTCATTGCAATCACAAGGTTCATTCTCTAGTTGGCTGATGGAGGAATCTAGGTGTGGTTCATCCAAGAGTAATTCTTTAAAAAAACAAGTTTTCTTCTTGCTGCCATTTTTCGTCGTATAGTAGCAACAATGTTTTAAGATTTTTAATTTTTTTCTTAAAATTCTATTTGAAAAGAAATTTTAGGATAATAAAAATTGCAAGTTTTTGACATTTCTTTTATATAGGATAAAAAATTTTACAACGCATTCAGTTTGGTAACATGTAGATGTAGTAGTGAAGCACCCAACTTATACGTTAGTAGCTGAATTAATTGGATAATATTCCCTTTGAAATTTTGCTCCTCATATTTATTTTATCTTTAAGCGATAGCACTATTCTCTTACGCTTTAACAGTAAGTAAAACGCAATACTAACACGAAACACGCGTAGAGCAGAGTTCGCACGAGCCACGGACCTATCCGTGCACGCACGAAGGAACGAAGAGCTTGGCACTCCGGATAATCGTGAATCCGCATAACTGAGGTTCGGATAATTGGGTCTCTACTGTGTATAGTTTTGAAGACTCATTTCTTATGGTGACTCACTACAATTTAGCTTTTTTACGTTTGTGTCATAGGTTGTTGTGTGATTTGGCTGATTCTGATATTTGCTTCCACTTTTCTCTGCCCTTAATCTCCCTCCCTCTTCCACTTCTTCACCTTCATTCTTCCTCCTTTAAGTCGTCTATTACTTGCTGCCATGTAATTTGTGGTCTTTCCCTTCTTCTATGTTCCGTCAACTTCCAATCTTTAACTCGCTTAATTACATCGATTTCATGATTCATACTATGCTTGCTGTGTTTAAAATTTATTCTTCTTCGCTATTGTATATCTCTACTTTTACTGTTTCACAAATTCTTCTAACGATTTAATTTTAAAATTCTTTGTATACGAGATTTTGTATGTAGAAATCAGCATACATGAAAGTCTATAAATTAAATCATATTAATTGAGTAATGAGAATACAAGTGACTGACAAAGTTACACAAATTGTAATCCAGTATCGGAAATGTGCAAATTCAAGTGTGCCTTTAAAAAGGTAACACAATGGCATCAACCAAATAACTCTACACACTGGTTTCTTCAAAATTCGGTAGAATATTGATTGCTCCCTTATACTTGGAAAAAAAAATCATTTGTATAAATAATAAAGAGAAGAGGTCCTAAAAGGCAACCCTGAGGAACACCCGACAAAATAATTGTGTCATTGGAGATATTGTTAAGATGTATGTACGATTTTCTGTGTTTGATTGACCAGGTAAGCCCGCAGAAGTATGATACCCCTAAAACCCTAGAAAAGCCTATCTAAGTAACTCGCCCGTCATTCTTATCACAATTGACAAGCTGGTCTGCCCATATTTTACGGCGTTTTTTATGTTCTGCGGTAATTGTATCTTTCAGGCATACAAACTCATGTCATGAAGATGAGTTTTTATTGCGTGCGCTGAGATCAATTTTCTGGTAACAATAGCAAAATAGTTACAAAGATTCGATTACTTTTTTGTTATTTTTAACAAATATCCGCTAATTCTTTTCAGTCGTGATATGTATGAGTGACCTTAACGAAGATAAAATTATAAAAAAATATATTTATAACTTACCTAGTTGCACTGTAATTTGTCCGTACATCCCAACTTTTGCTATCAATTGATCCAAATCGGTATACCAATAGAATTAACGCCACGACCAGGGCGAAGAAACCCTTATAGAGGGTGCTCCAGGTACACCAGCTGGGCATCACCTACCGCTTGTTTAACATTGTTGGTATGGTCTCTAAAGAGATCTGTAAAGAATATGACACTCGTACATGCATTCGAACATACACAACAATTGATGTAAATCGAATACGTAATACGCCGATATAAGTATATTGAAATTTTATAAGGGGGCGGTATTAGTTTATAAGAGGAATGTAACTATAAACGAGTGTGTACGAACATAAATAATAAAATGTAAGTACACAATTTATTGGGTATCTACGAATATGTATATATACATATCGCATGCTCCTTTTATCGGTTTTTTGAACTCTTATATTCAACCTTTCTAGTGTATTATCTCTATACAACCATTGTTTCTAGGTAGACATTCAACTTCCTCTGTGTACAATAGGTTCAATCGACCTTCTACATCCTGACATTTACCATTGCACTTTCACTGCTATGAACAAGTTAGATTATAAAGCTTAATTTCCAAGGAACTGCTTTGCGTTGTATGTTTAATTTTGTCGCGAATCTTATCGAGTGTATTTAGCTTAAGGCAAATCAACCTTTTTTTATTACGACCTCAATGGAAAGTTCGAACCATTACGTCTAGATGAGATAATAAAAATCTGACGCTAAATACATACAATAATATAATATACAGAGTAATTCTAAATGTATCCGACAAATTTTATAGGCTGCTTCCTAGTGCTTCTATGATTTTAAAAATTCATGTAAATGTAGGTCTTAAACAGTTTAGTTTTAAATGTATTCTATTTTTTTGCAGCTTTGCTAACAGTAATTTATTTGCAGCAAAGTCTTTATGAAAACAATATGATACGATGAAGTGGTAAATTTGATGAAACATACGGCTGATAGACTCCACACACGTCCAGCTAAATCTTTGCAAAAGGAAGAAATTGTGTTAACGCAATTGAATAACATCTTACTACAAATACCAGAAAAATCGCGTCGATCTTAACCATAAGACAGCTTATTAAGCCAGCAGATTTTCCGCAATGTATGGCTATTTTATCAATGGATAGAGCAGGAAATTATAGTAAATTTTCAGTTTTTCTTATTCAACATTTATAAGGATAATTTATCCAAACAACCGAAGAAAGCCCATACGAAACATTGCAACCACGTCTTCGTTCTCAATTCTCTGTTAAAGTTTGGATCAGAATTGTTGGAGGTCTCTTGATAGGTCGACATCTTTTGCCAAAGAAGTTAAACCTATACAGCCCCTTTCTAGAAGAGCAACTACCATTACTCCTGCAAGAAGCAGATTTAAATTTAGTTACTCGTCACTCTCGCCTGAGTACCCAGGTACGAGCTTTTATCCTAAGGCGCCCTAGTTTCTTAAAACTTAATACATTATTCTTTTCAGAGTGGCATTTTTCCTTCAATATTAAAAATTACACATACAGTGTGATCAGTGAAGTTCGCATCATATGGGATTTTTTTTATTAATATATTTATTCTAAATTTGAGTTTGGCATCAATTTCTGCTTCGGTCAAGATGAAAATTAACCAAAAAAAAAAAAAAAACAATAGTCACGTGATTCGCATTATCTGTCAAATTTAATTTTTTTCCAAAAAAAAATCAGAGGTGGGGTTATTTCTCAAAATATCGAAGAAAGTTATTAGAAAAAGTTTTTCTAAATGCAATTTTTAGCCTATATGCAAAATTTCAGCTGCATAAGATAATTTATTTTTTTTTCCAGTTTTTTGTAAATTGCACCACTGGCACTGTTGCGAAATAAGACCCAACGCAACCTACATAAAACTTCTTAGTTTCAACAATGCTTTATTCCAGACACATTTTCTTTATGGCAGCGCCATATTCAATGTGTGTTTTTCTACAACATCCAAATAGGGCTATTAAAATTTGGTCACATGTGATGCAAAGTTTATTTGTTTTTGACCCTGTATAAGGTAACTTCGTAAAATTAGTATTTTTGAAAATGTAGTTTGTGTCTAGAAGTAATACATATTAATATTAAGAATACTGTTTAATTGAAAAGTCAAATTTTCTAATAAGATAATCATAATACATTATAAAAATGAAACGCATTTAAAATTCCACCTTTTCAATAATTAACAACATGTATTTTTGGTATTTGAATATTAAATGAAAAATATTTGAAAAACGTAAAAATCAAAATTACATTTCTGTGTGCCTCCCATTGCGTTCAATACCTTATACAGGGTCAAAAACAAATAAACTTTGCATCACATGTGACAGAGTGACCATATTTGGATTTTGTAGAAAAACACACATTGAATACGGCGCTAGGTACCTTAAAGAAAATGTGTCTGGAATAAAGCATTGTTAAAAGTTTTATGTAGGTTGCGTTGAGTCATATTTCGCAAGTAGTGCAATTTACAAAAAATTGGCAAAAAAAAAAATTATCTTATGCAGCTGAAATTTTGCATATGGGCTAAAAATTGCATTTAGAAAAACTTTTTCTAATAACTTTTTTCGATATTTTGAGAAATAACCCCTTTTGAATTTTTTTTGGAAAAAAAATTAAATTTGACAGATAATGCGAATCACGTGACTATTGTTTTTTTGGGTAATTTTCATCTTGATCGAAGCAGAAATTGATGCCAAACTTAAATTTAGAATAAATCTATTAATAAAAAAAAATCCCATATGATGCGGACTTCACTGGTCACACTGTATAATTCCCGTTTATAAAAAGGGCGACCCCGATTGTCTCGACAATTACCGTCCTATTAGCATTGTACCATTTTTTTCTAAAATATAGGAGTCCTTGATGAATGAAATGTTACTATCGTACTTCAATAAATTTTGTCTTTTCACCGATCACCAACATGGTTTTCTTCCCAATCGCTCTATCAATACTGCCTTGTATAACTTTATTAATCATATTTCCCGCGATACTGATTCAAGTCAATCATAATAATCATATCTTGCTATGATTATTGACTTGTCGCGTGCATTCGATAATGTTGATCATACTATCTTGACAAATTAAATCCCTACGGTATCCGAGGCAACTCTGTACACTGGTTTATCACATTGAAAGCAAAGGGTTATAATAAATTAAGGAATATTCATCCAATATACGCGCTATAAACAGAGGAATACCTCAAGGCTCTGTTTTGGGCCCTTCACTTTTCCTAATCTCTATAAATGATTTATCTTTATCTCTAACCTCATTGCACAACACAACAACATTGCACATTATGCTGATGATATCAATATTTTAATCAGTTCAATTGATAGTTAACATGCTTTTGAATTGGCAGATTTATTATACACTAAAGTATGTGAGTAGGTCTTTGACAATAACCTAGAAATTAATAATGATAAAACAAATGTATTTTGTTCCGCTATAAACATAAATATAATATTCATAACTTTATCACAGATGGCAAACATATAGAATTGAATGTATCTTGTAGATTACTTGGAGTCATTATTGATGAAGATCTCAAATGGAATATGCGGCAACTTATCACAAATATGTTACGCCCTCTATAATTTGAAAAGATCATGCAACATGGAAATCCTTAAACCGTATTACTTTTTGCGCTTCTTCTTTCAAATAACTTTCGGAGTCATTCACTCTGTTCTGGTTCTGGTATAGGTGTGGATCGCATACTGTTATTACAAAAGAGAGCACCTCGCATTATATTCGGTTTATCATTTCATGAATCCTGCAGCGACACCTTCAGGACACCAAAAAATGTTAACCCTATTTGATGCATACATTCTTGAGGTTTTATGCTTTTATGCTTATGCTTTGCAAATCAACGTTGTTGTGTGGATTCTTTTTATACCATTAATGTTGGTCTCCGTATAAGCAAGCGTGCGTAGCGCTGTGGACTGGATCTGGCCTAGAGTTTTTGAAGCTGCGGCACTTACGGTATAGCAATTGAATATTAACGAGTCAAATATCACTCTTAAATCCTTAATTTGGTGTAACACACTTCAGAACTTAACCGTCTATTCTGTATTTGGAAGTAAATAGGGCGGTTTTTCGAGAATACTTGTTGACATTTAAAACCAATTTGTTGTTTGCTGCGCAGTCAACAATGTAATCTATAGGTACTGCGTTGTAGATTTGTACGTTCATTATTGTTTGATATCGTTGAGAATATATTATTACATACTTTCTTTAAACTATTCTTTCTAGTTACTTCTATTGCTATTTTATTTGAATCGTGTCAAATTTGTGAAGTTTTCGTATCTGTATCTGTGTAGTATTTATATCACCATAATGGGAAGAATAGCTATCAGAAAACACACAGAATTACAATGTTACACAACGACGGACAAACACAGCGACAAATAGCAGGAAAACACAATTTTCGAAAACAGCAATTAGACACTCGATAAAAATTTCGTGAAACAGCCGCTAAGAAGTGGCCATGAATGCATTGGAGTATTGCAAGAAGAGTGCAAACAAGAATTGGTGCTGTTCGTAAAGCTTAAGGAAGACATACAAAAGCATTATTCTTTTATATTTGAACTAATCATGTATTATTCTGCATTATAATTTCATTAAATATAATGCTAATCATTTATGTATTTTATTTATTTATTTATTCCATTTATACTGCTGGTCTAAAATATATTCACAGCACTGTATATTCATATGAGCTTTTACGATCATAATTGTTTCAATGTGACTAAATCCTGATAGTTAGATTGGATAATTCGATAAGATGTCGTTAGATACACACTTCTAGATGCAGACAAAACGTGCTTCGCTAAAAGGAAATAGAATGACTAAATGCTCTAAAGTCTGATACCTATTATTTCCTGTACAAAATTACGTAGATATACAGTTACAATGGCTAAATTGCATAAGAGGAAACGTTTGAAGACGGTACATTTAGTAAAATACTAAATGAGAACCATATGCCCCGGCACCGAGTAAAGACCGCGTAGATAATTTAAAAATATGTACACTATCGCTCAAAAGTATTTACCCACCCTGACCATATTACGTATCGTAAAAATACAAAAAAAAAGCTGAATTGACAGAAACGTAAAACACTACAAAAGATTGTAAAATAAACTATATTTTGCAAAATCTTACGTACTGATTTATAAACTTTCGATTCGTCAATATAATCATCTTTACTTCGGATAACAGCGAGACACAATCGCGGCATTCTTTCTATCAATTTTGATAAATGTTAAGGGCTATATTTGTTGTCATGCTGCTTGCAGGGATGTCCACATTGCCGTAGCAGATGTTGGTGCTAATTGGCGTACAGTTCGATGCAATTGATCCCAAAAAAGTTCGATTGGGTTCAGACATGGATTTTGGGGCATTATAGAAATTCCGCCTTCCCCTTCTAGTTCTCTCAAATAATCGCGGTATAGCTTGGCAGTATATTTAGGGTCGTTATAACGCTGGAAGACGAAGTTCTGACCAATTATGCGCAATCCTGAGGGAATGATGTGGGTTTCCAGAATTTGTTTATAACCGTCTTTTCTCAATATTTTCTCTACTTTAAACAAATCTTCTACAGAAGTTGCACCGAAACAATCTCAAATCATAACAGATCCTCCCCATGGTTTACGGTAGGTACAATACACTGGTCACTTACCTATTCTCCTGCGGATCGGCGCACAAACACACGTCGTCGTGAAACGTACATTTCAAATTTGGACTTGTCCATATCACTCTTTTTCATTATTCCAGAGTCCAATCTTTATGCTGTCTAGCCCAATTCAAACGTTTTGTTTTATTTTGTTCGGTAAACGCGGTTTTCGTACGGCAATTCTTCCATGTCATCCGGCTTCTTGAAGTCTCCGTTTAACAGTAGCAACGCTTACGGGTTTTAGGCGCGATCTGCTAATTTTAGCGGCGATTTCCGGTGCTGTTTTCTTTCTATTTCGTTTGCTTGATATTAGTATTCTACCTTCTTCTGCTGTTGTTGTTACTTTGGGTCTTCACTTCTTTTTTTATTTGACAAAGTACCCGCTAAGCAAAATTTGTTGATGTTGTAGTCAACTGTTCTTCTGTCTAATTTTAACTCTTTGGCAATTTCTGTACTAGTTTTGCCACTTTTATGATAACCAATAATCAATGCACGAATTTCCATCGATAACTCAGATTTTTTAGGCATCGCAAATGCTCTTTTTCGTCAAAATATGATAAACTTTAACTACAAATGTTAAACACAGAAAGACGAAAGGAGAACTGATTATTAAATGAAGTTACTATGTTATATCATTGATCACTATCAATGGTTATATTGTCTAGAACACATTCTTAAATAGTTTGTTGTTTTATTCTAACATAATCCCTTGGTGCGATTTGTCTGTATCTGCATTTATTGCTTTGAACGTGCCCGAATGATAAATAGGCTTTTGTGACGATGTTATTATATCAGGCCCCGTAGTAAATATTTCTCTAAAATAAATTGCTATTTATTCTCGTGTATAAGTGTATATTTAATATATGTATTTTTCCGTTGACCGTTACTAACGTTATTAACGTACTCAAAACCAGTGAAAATCATACATTAATAACCCTTATTAATGCAGAATTTTCTGTTAATGAACAATTTTGATGGTTTCCATGGTAACCAAGGAAATCAACAAAATCAAACGTCAAACTAAAGCGCTGTTCGCTGTCATTATTAGTGTTTTGTGTTTATAATTGTTAAATTTGGTGGTGATTAGCGTTGAATTTTTCCAATCAATGGAGGTGGATAAAAATTTTACATTAACTCCGCCGGAAGTGGCAGAAAGTGCTAATTCAGCATCATTAAGTTTACTACCGGAAAAGAGCAAAAGTCGCCGAATTTATATCTTGGTGCAATGAGAAACAAGTAAAGCATTATTAACTGTTTTTTTCCACTTTAGAAAAATATACGGTCGACGGAAAAGTATTGTAACTAACTCTTACATTAATCTCGAACATTAACGCGTGAGCGCGTAAATATCTGGATCATTAATCGCCTTCATTAATGTACTTGTTGGTTAAATAACTATTATGATCACTTGAACAAGCAAGTATTTATCGGAAATAAGTATAAAAATAGAGGTGGGTAAATACTTTTGAGCGTAGTGCATATGAGAAATTATGGTGACGATTGCGAAGAGTGCTGTACAAGTTACAATTACATGTATGATACAATATAGTTCCAAGTTAATTTGTAAACATGTAAATTAACTTTGTTAGTTGCGTCTGCATATTTATTTTTGTATTTAAGAGTTTATTATGATTAATTATGCAGGAGTACGATAACTCGTTGTAAATACATATATTTAGCATTACCAATCCTTAAAACGTATTTGTCTGGCAGCAAATTAATATACGGTGAGCTTAATACAACGCTGTACATGGTTTAGATTAATTGCAGCTAACTTTTTCTGAAAACTATAGTTACATGAGTTACGTAAATATAATTTGTGTTACGATACTGTCCGTATTGGTCAGTATTAAAACGTTAAATTTGTTCGTAGAGTCTTTTAATTACTCACAATGTACATACACAACAAAGGAAAAAAATCAATTTTACACGTCCAGTATCTAAATAGAAATATTCCCAGTAATTCAACGATAGCAAATGCAATTCAGAAATTGAAAATTTCTGGTTGTATCAATACTATCCACAACAAAAAACGATCTACAAGACAAGAGTAATAACAGACAATTTGGAATTATGTTGTGGCTTATGTGGAACAAGACAAGTGCGCAACATCTAGAAAAAATGCTTCGGCAATGGGCATAAGCCAAGGGACCGTTTTAAAGATTTTGAAGAAGCACGAGTATAAGTAAGTCATTTAAGTTCCAAATGCATCAAGAATTAAGACCACATCACTATGAAGAAAGAATACGTTTTTGCGAAAATTTATTTCACAAAATAAATACTACGATTTTTTCAAAGGAATCCTCTTCACTGACGAGGTGTTAAACACGGGGAACCTGATCGTAACAAGAACGCAGTATCCTGAAAAAGTCAATGTTTCGATAGGAATTATTAAGAATCATATTTTTATCGATGGTAACCTAAACGATGAAAAATATTCTAAATTAGTACGGAATGAAATTATTCCAGCAATAAATGATCAAAATTTATACCAAATCTGGTACCAATGCTTCTGGATTTTGACAAATAAACATACAAAAATACAAAACAGAAGTTATTGAATTACAATCACACCAATTGCATTCCCGAAGCAGAAAGTCGTTTCACTATGGCTCTCACAAGTGTAACGAATACGTAAGGCTATTTTACATTTCATCATTAATACAATAAAGTTCGTGGAAGTCACTGGCTGTGTTTCTCATATTCGGTTATTCAGAACCGAACGATCGTTACGCGTTATCCTAAATTCTTTCATTAATCCAAATCACTGTTGGGTTCAAAATCGCATCGGTTATTCCGGCCCTTTGTGTACATATTGATAAATCTAATATTTCCTAAAGCCTTAAACAGAAATACCGCAATAATTGCGAATAATTGGATGGCGGCTTCGGCCAGAATAATTATTGATTCAACTACTGCTAGGATAAGTTTTATTGCGAAAATAACTATAAATAAAGGGGCAAAAAGAATTTAAATCAATTTCAGTCATCTTTCACAAAAACTCAAGAACAAATAAAAGCGACAGAATATCTACATATCTCTCAATACGCAAAAATTCCTAATAGACATAAACAGATATTTTTTAACAAGTTGAATGATATGTAAATAAACGTTTATTGCACTCTATGAATGCATTTACTTACGAAGCAGCCTTGCTATGAATTGCACATGTGGTCTAATATTCTATTTATGACAAGGTCACACATTTACTACAGATTTTATTCATTTCGACCTGTTTTTTTTCGTTAGAATCAGGTGTTTTTGTTTTTTCATTACAGAAACTTGCAATATTAAAGCACGACATATATTATATATACATATGTATATTACCTAATGATCTGGTAATTAATAATTTACTATTGCGTGAGATTGCGTTCGTAGTTAATAGTTTTTTTCTTTTCAAATAATTCGTGGTAGTCTTGAAGAGGACTGTTTGATGAGAAACAGGACAAAAACTTAGAGTAGTAATATCCGCAATTACTACCACGAGCTCCGGATGCACGCTTCTGTGCGACGGCAAAACTTATCATAAGCTAGGCCGCTATTACAACACATTCTCGAAGAGCCTCGACTAAAATTTTCCGTCGATGATCATAAACAAAGTGTTTCATATCTCCTCACAGGAAAAAGTCCAATAGATTCAAATCGGGATTTTGTGCTGGCCACAGAATCGTTCCTCCTCGACCTATCAAATGTGCAAATGCCATTTGCCTTGAAATACGTCCTGTTTGAATGTGACAACTTATTAGGTTGCTGGGTATATGCTTCTTTTCTGTATGCCAATTTTGTTCGTATATAGTAGGCATTATTCAGAATTGATCAATTACTGTAGTATTGCTTAGCTGATCATCAGGATATCATACAACAAAACACAGATTGGCTGAAATAAACAGTACTGTAGGCTTCATTGCATGTTCTAAATCTGCACATTCTTGTTTAAGACGACTTCATAGCGTTGTTCCAAGTTGGTAGTCATTATCGAATAAGGGTTGTCTCAGTTGTGCAAAGAAAACCACCCTTTAATTCATTTATAGTTTGTGATGACTTCTTGAAGACTCTGAAGAACTTTGGTTATGCCCAAAATGTATGTCTATGAAAAGATTAGTTCTACAGAACGTGAAGAATAAGGTAAGTCAGTAAATCGTGTGGTTTGAAAATGTCCCTAAAGAAATTCACAAACTGCTGTAGTAATATGAGAAGTTTTCTCGGTTTCAAAATGGCACATTATGTACACGAGTAAAAGAGTGTTACAATAATTTTTATGTATCGCTTTTGATAAAGTGTAACTTATCTACCAGAAGCTCATTAGGTTTGGCAAATTCGATAAATAGATTAGTGTGCCGATTTACATGGTCCGACAAATGACAATTTACGTCGTCCGAAAACCATACATTTTTTAAAAAGTCCGACTTTTCATAGTCTACGGTAAGAATTTTGGCGCAATATACCGTTCTATAGCGATAAGCTTGAGGATGTCACTGTTGGTATATCTGAATCAGATACAAAAATGCACTCAGCTCATTCCTGTTTTAACAATTAAGTCTTATTAATTAATTGCCTAAAGTTTGCTTAGCAAGTCTATATTATCTGTCGTGGTAATGACAGCGCACAAATGAGGAGGAAATAAAGGTTATTCCATTTGGTTTTTCTTTTGTTTAGATTTTTTCATTACGTTACAATTAGATTAATAAATAAATAAAATTATTTAGAGGCAAACAACCTGTTTTTGAATGTTCTTCCTCCAATAGAAGCAGCCGCTTCCCATGCTCCAAGAACTCCGTCTGGATTGAATACTCCTCAATACGACTTCTTCCATTCAATACAATCAAATACTAAACAAAATTTCTGCATCGATGTGCACTAGATATTACGCCAACTAAGATTTTACTTACTTATTTAAATGATCATCCAAACCTCAAACATTCCCCAACAGAACGATAATCATTGAAGAAACGGGCATGATCTAAATTACACATCAAAATCCACAAGTGTCTTCAAAAATTACAAACATAAACGTTATGTTTATTGTTGCAAAATGTAACTCGGATCTTTTGGGATAAAGGTGAACGCTCGATATATGTATGTAAATTGTTTACTAAAACGTGCCAAATTTTCGCCGCACGTTCGTTGTCTTTGTTGGGGCATATTATCAGTGTTATTTCCCTTTCGTACATTTTTAATTGAATCGTGAATTAAATGGGGCGTTGTTTGCGGGATATACATACATATATTTGTTGAGTTTTTGTGAGGATCGTTACACTTTCCGCATTTATAAATGTGTACACACGAAAATATGGAATTGAAATGTATTACACTACTACGAGGCGATAAATTGACGAAATTTATCTACCAAGGCTTTTTAAGGGATGAAGTATACAACGACTTACATATATCGGGATATGTACCATCATTTAGTTTTATAGTTTCTAAATAATATTAATTGTAATTGAATTAAATAACTAAACAAAAAAAACTATTTCTATTTTACATCTAATGTAAGTATATCTTCTTCGACTAAGTATTTTCAATAAATGAGAATAGATGACTTATAAATTAGACGTTATGGAAATTCTCTTATTACCGTTAAATTAGGTATTATATAAGAAAATAGGTAGCACGACACATTGCATGTTCTAGTTCGATACCGTCAAATAAAAAAGCTCACGCCAAGGTCCTGCAAGGTTTTACTTTTTTCCCCGACAATTCAATAAATTTAGAACTTTTTACGTAATAGAATGACATAAAAATATTTAGACTTACTCAAAACATATTTCTACTAAAGATTATACAAATATACTCAGTGACATTTGAAGTGTTCCACCCAGAAGGAATCATTTGTTTAACTTGATTTCTTGGCAATGTGATAGTTTAACATCAGGAATGAAACGATAACATTTGCAAGAAGTTTTATTGACATATAACATGAAAAAAATTAATAATGTGTTTGGCGATCCCGTAGCTGAGTACACTCCTGCACACGTCTAGGCATCGACAAAATGAGATGGTCGATATCAGCTTGTGGCACCTCGTTCTAAGCAACTTGAACTTCGGTGATAAACTATGAGAAACTTTGTGGAGGAGAGGTGCAAAGTGGACACCTCCCCATGATATCTCACATATGTTCAGTGGGGTTTACGCGATTTACCGCTGAAGACGACATTATACCACTCTGCTTCCAAATGTTGCCGTTGGCGAGAGTGGCTCGCAAGGGAGCACTAATCGTGGTCGGTATGAAAAAAGTCCAAAGGCTCGAATGCGACGACATACGAGTAACACATAGTAACAGATCTACCTTCTTCCCCAAACCATTGGTCAACGATTTGACGTGTTGTCTCGTAGAGCTAGTTGTCTGTTCTTCCACTTAGCCCCATCCTAAACTAAACTTAACTAATTAAGTGAGAGATAAGTGAAAAGGAAATCCTAGCACAGCAATCCAGTCTACACAACAAACTATCGATGTCCAACACCATCATACAACTCGAATCGAATCGAATCGATCTATTCGATCTATTGCCCCAGGAACAAAAACTTGAAGTATTTCCTTTTAAGTTCTACAACAGACGTGCTTGTTTTTATCTCTGCGGGTATGGAGTTGTACACATTTGTAATTTGATAAGTATAGCTCCTTTTAAATATTTCAAGTCGATGCACAGGTGGAGTCAATGTGCCCTTAAACCGAATGTTAACCGTATGAACATCCGTCCGGAACTCAATTTTGTTATATAAATATGGCGGTTTTCCTGTGGTGATAATATTGTGATACATAGCGGCTGCATGAAGCAACCTTCCGTTTCTCATGTTATTGTTATGTTTATGAGAGATATGTTCCCGTCGTCGGATGCCAAATATCAAACGCAGGCAAGAATTTTGAATTTTTTGAACTTTGAATATGCTGCTAGATGTAATACAAGAGTTATACAAAGTATCACAAAAGTTAAGGTTGGATAAAACGAGTGTGTCGCATAATAACTGTCTAATTTTTTTATTTAAAAATGCTCGATTAGTATATATAATTTTCAAAGAGGCATAAGACCGCTGGATACATAAATTAATATGCTCGCTAAAATTAATCTCGTCATCGAGTATAATATCTAAATTTCTTACACTAGGTTTTAGTGGAATATAGCTGTTATCAATAGCGATCTTGATTCTGTTACGATATATAGAATCACTTCTAAATTTTTTTGGTTCAAACAAAATCATATCCGTTTTGGTTGCATTTAAACACAGCGAGTGTTTCCTGGAGATATCAAGAAGTTGTATATCTTCGTTAAGTTGGAAGCAAACATTATCTATTTGATCTGGTAAAAAGGAATGATATAATTGCGTATCATCCGCGTAAAAATGACACTTACTGAACTTTAGATAATTGATAAAAGAGAAAGTGTAAATAGAATATAAAATTGGGCCCAAAACAGAACCGTGTGGCACACCTGCCACAATCAGAAGAAAATTAGATTTCTGACCATCTAAAACAACACATCTACTTCTGTAGCTTAAATAATGATACAATAAATTTTTCGCATCTGGTCCTATAAAATTGCCGCCATGAGTACATGGTTTATTGTGTCAAACGCTTTGGAGTAACCAAGCAAGCACATTATTTTACGTACACCGTATGTAAAACAATAGAGAATTTCATTGTTGGATGGTGTTCGCGTGCATTGGGAAATGACACTAGCACATAAATCACTTGTTGTGCCTTTAATTTATTAATTGCTTTTTTTATTCTGCTTTCACAATAAAAGCCTATAATAACTGCTAGCAAGTAAACTCTGGCGCGTCCTATTGCTTTATTTTATGTCTATCGTATAAATAAATGTGTGCAACATTACGTATTTATTACTTAACAGTCAAACAAGCAATAAAATGGGTGTAATTTGACTGTGGCTGTAAAATACAGTAGGATATAATATGGCTTAAATGTGGTGGTAATTATGTTCATGTTTCATGTCAATGTTTAATCATTACCATTTGTATTGTGCGTATTATACTTTTTTTGTACAAACTTTATATTATAAAAGTTCTTCCAGAAAATGTACGTACCTACATATATCATGCAAAATAGGAAATAATAGTATACAGGATATTACATAAATACCTACTAATTATTAACATTTTATACGTAAACTGTCAATAACTAACTGGATTATACATACATATTATAAAATAAATACTGCCAATTACTTTTGAACATAACTGTGTATTACAACGATTATTGAACAAAATACAACACCAGACTAATTAAAGTTAATCATCCCAATTAAGCACAATAAAACGACGAGTGTAGACTTATATTACATAATATGTTCGAATATTTTTACTAGTATCATTTTCACGCAAGATAGCTGTTTCATGTTTGGCAATGAATCAAGAGACTATTAATTAGGTAGTTTCGAAATAAACATAAAAGTTGATACAGTATTTTATATAAAATTAATGTTACGAAGAATTTATACGAAATTCAAATGTAATATATAAATTGTACTTATTTTTTAGTATGCATGCATCATAAACCAATCAAAACACACCCATAAGCGTGCATAATCGGGCTTTTATCACACGCCGTGCGTATAAAGGTTGCTTGGTAACAGCCAATCCCAAGCGTTTAATAGTACAGTGAAATGTCAGGAAATGTCAAATGACATGTAGGTACATGTCACTCGATAATATGTATTGAAATTATTGATTATTGATTTGAATTATTATTTGGACTTTGGAGGTATTAAACTTAATTCAGCTTCAGCAGCTAGTTTTTGAATTTCTGTCGACATTATTAATACAACAATGATGTTTAATAATTAAGTGAAATGACATAATATAGAGACACATCTCACTCGATAAAATGTATTGAAATTATTGATTTGATTTCTTCTAGTTAAAATTATTGTTGCATTTATACTAAAAAAATATCGTATGACACAGTGTATAATTAGCTTTTAAAGCACTCGTAACGTTAAAGCCACTGCGCTTTGCGTCGTGGCTATAAACCCGTTACTCGTGCTTTAAAACCTTGATTATGCACTAGTGTCATAATATACTATAAACGATTCTATAAAACTGTAAAATTGATTTTCGAACGAAAACAGCTCGACAATAAAAGATGTAAATCCTACGAGGATTGAAGTGAATAGAAGTTTGTTTACAAATCACAAAGTAAACGTTCATTCTTGGCAACATTTCAGGGTACGGGATATATCTGGAATGGGTTTATTGTGGTTTAGGTATTCATTTTATTGAATGTTTTTATTAAACTTTATAGTGATGTATGCAGGTGTTCTAGTTCTATCTGTATGTTGACGGAATTTATGACAGTGTGGGATTCTTAGCTGCAATACTTTTTGAGATATTCAACTTTAAAAGAAAATAAAATATTTACGAGGTACTAAAAGATAAATATGATTTTTTCAATTATTTCAAAACAAGTCCTGTAATACGACAAAACTTCAAGGGTTAGCAACTGTAACATCACCTATTTATAAAAGTTTATAAAAAATAGAGAAGCCCAGAAATAGGAAGAAATGGAGAGTGTAGCAGCCATATGGATGTGTATACACAAAATGTTCTACGAGTTTAGCTCATTTCTGAAGATTTGTACAGTTTATTTAGACTTTGAATACAGTATGACCTCTGTAATCCACACATGTCTTAATCCGAACAGGGGAAATTCGCGGCCATAATCCGAATGCTGTTTCGTTTATCTGAACCATACACACTATAATAATTGAATCAAACACAAATAGGATGGTGCGTAGTTTATAGCGAATTCCATTTTATTAACCAAGCTCTCACTACTAGGCAACAGACGGCGCTGATTTATGAAATATTTGAGATTTTATCACCAAAGAATTAAGTCAGTAAACCCAGTAATTCTCGTTGAAACGTTATTAATTCATTGCATTTACGAGAGTGCACATTACTAATTATATACTAATTTTTAATTGCATATTATTATCAAAAAAGTGAACTCAAAAAAATAGATATCTATGTATATGTTCAACAATATACAACTAAACCTGTTTAACTAACACGCTACCAGATGGCGCTGTTATGCCTTGTATCAAAGTAATTTGCGCTACATAGATGGGGGAATCTCTTGATTTTAAATTTTCTAAGCGTTGCTGTCTTTACTGTTTACTATTTATTGTTCATTAGACTGTCAGCGAATCAGTTTCTATTACAATTTAGAGCAGAGATGACTTCAAAAAGGAAATACGTTATTTTATCGATAGATTGAGGTTATTAATAGTCTAGACGCGGGTTTTACAGTGACAGATTTATCGATTTATATAAAGTGGGATAATCAACGATATGCGACATCAAAAAGAACAACACAAGGACTCAGTCCTATACCACCACAGCCACTTCTCTGAATAGTAAACGAAAAACGTTGAAAGGAGGAAGTGCCTATCCCGAACTTGATAAAGCGGTTTATACCTGGTTTCTAAAGGAAGGATCTAAAGATAAAAACATGATTAATTATGTATGGACATATGTATGTATAATTTTTTAACACAACAGTCAATGGTTCTAGGTGTGCCAATATCAGGGAAAAAGCACAATTCTTTTATCGCCACATCCATACCGATGATAATTTCAAAGCCAGCTACAGGTACGGAATTCGACAACTGTCATTACAGTGGAAAAATTATCAAGTGATGAGGTAGCTGTGAAACCGTTTAAAAATGCGCTTCGCAATAAGATGGCGGAAATGCAGTTGTACAGTGATCAAATCTACAATGTCGACAAAAGCGAGCTTTTTTTGGAAATTACTTCCTCGAAGAAGACTTGCTCATCAAGATGAAGCAAAGAACGACTTCCATTTATGTACTGCTGTAATGCTTCGGGCGCATAAAATGAGATTGTTTATATTGGGCAAATCTCAAAAGCCACGAGCCGTTGAAAATGAACGCTGCCGGCGAGGTCCCAAGCACAGAAAAAAGCTTGGGTAATCAGAGAAGTTATTAAAGACTGGTTTTGGACTTTTAATTTTAGACGCTTCAGGACTCCCTGAAGACTTGTGTTCAAATGATAAGCAAGTTGTTGTAATGAATTTGCCGCCAAATAGAACCCCTTTAGTGGAACCGGTGGATCAAAATGTGATTCAAGCGATTAAATTGCATTATCGAAAAGGTTTCTTAAAGCGAATTGTTGCTTCCGAAGATGCAGACATTTTCGATGAGCTGAAGAAATTTAATCTAAAAGATGTTGTAATGGGATTAGCAACAGCATGAAAAAATGTGAGTGAAGTTTTGGAGTAAACTTCTAACACAAGTTGATGATGGTTGGAGTGAAGATGATAATCTTCCATTGTCACACTGGAGGGATAAAATGAAGTTAGAGGATATAGAGGAACAAAAAAAATGAAGTTACTGCACTGATAACAGACATTTCTGGAGATGTAACAAGAGAAGAAGCTCTTGAATGGGCCGTCGGAGTAGAAGAATCAGGGATATTTTGGATCGTGTTCCAGATTAATCCAGATCTGGCGAATAAGTAGAAGTGGCACCACGACATGTAAAGGACACAGTGGCAGTCAGAAGTTTCGAAACGTGTTTGGAGTGGGTTAAGAAAAATGTTGAATCGGAACACCATCTCCTAATTATACTGCAAAAAAGAGCTCAGAAGGCAGAAGAAGCAAAAATTAAACAGACCAAAATCTGTATTGTACTTTATTTTACTTTATTTTATTAGCCATGTATCTAAGTTATGTACTACAGTTGTTAATTTTTATTTGAAAATAATTAGCAAATAATAAATATTCTTTGGACCTACGTCTGCCACTACCTTTCTTTCGTTAAACAGCTCCAGTATCTCGAAATGTATTTACCAGATAACGAATGATATAAAATACGGCTTCATCGATTATTACTTCTGGATATTTCAAACGAAATTCTTGTAAACATGGTTGACTTCTATACTTCCATTCACCATTTTCGATATATCCATTGCGAAAGTATGACTCAATAATGAATGCCTTTTGTTGATCAGTAAACACCGTTTTTTTAATTCAATGTAATAAGTTACTGCCAACGACAATTTAACATTCCAGCTAACCAAAATTCTGACATTTAAAATTAATTAAATTTGACAGTTTAAGTAAATCATATTAAGCTAAGCCATACGTTTTTTAAATATACGTAATCCATAGCCACCGCTTATAAAAAGTATTTTGAATCATATAGTAGTAGGTGTTTTGCGGGTCAACTAGGGGTTTATGAATTCCAACCGGCCTGATCGTAGAAGATTTAATCCTTCAAACAACTTGTGTTGTTCTACTAACAAATACATGGAAATAATAAATAGCACAGGGCTAAGAACCGAACACTATGGCACTCCTGAAAGAATTGGTAAGGAACACATTGGAGGTCAGTAAGTAGACATCTCTAACAGAATGGATTTCAAGCTTTGTAGATTATTTAAAATCACGTTATCACGTCCTATATAAACTGTAGCATGACCTACTATATCATATACATATTTGTAAAGTTATTATCTTTTATTTTTATCGCACAGTTTTTACCACTTCGATAAAGCTGTTCAATTGGTTGGATTACGTTTAGTGATATTACTATTTGTTGTGTACCCACTTTGCATTATTCATTATTGTTTCTTTAGATCTACTCGCTACTAATTAATGTTTGTCTGCCAAACTTAGTTTTACAAAATAAATATGCAAATATTTGTATACAGCTGTACGTTACAAGTGACGTAGGTTTATTGCGTATTTTATGTCTGGAGCTTTGCATACAATGTACTTCGAAAGTATCGTCCACGTTTAAAACATTAGATTCATACTTTTTCTATACTATTTCCTAGAAAATAGAAAAAAATAGTCAGAAAAAGTATCATGTAAAGGCCACTTTACACCAAACTATACTAGATACTATACTATTTTAAAAAACAGATCCTGCCCCATTTTTGTTTCGAAATTCATACTAGAACATGCGCAGAAGTACTTTTAGCAGATTGGCCATCATCGGAAAATAAATACAAGTTCAGTATATTATTGGAAACGGAGTAGATAGGTTATGTTGGTCTAACTTAAAATTAAAAGGTAATTAAAAGCTGTTTAGGAGCGCCATCACGTATTTGTTGTACTCTCACCTAAAAAAGTATTTAGAAAATCCTAGAATAGAATCCAGTACAGAAAAAGTATGAATGTAGCATGGTGTAAAGTGGCCTTCAGTATAGTACATAACAACTTATTGTTGAAACAATACTTGAACTAAGGTACACAGCTTAGATCACATGGTATTTGTGCACTGGAAATCCTCTTATGTCCAATGGTAAAAGGTATACATATAAATTGGATAAATTCGTCATTATGAAGTTTACCACTAAAACGTAGTAATCATTCGTTTTGGGATATTTTACCAGTTATGGTTTGGTTTGAAAAATAATCCTATGTGCACTAATATTTTTGAAAAGAAGAAAGTTAGACGAATTCGAGTCCGGTCACGCAAAAAATATTAAATCTGGTTTATAACATTGAAAATATAGATTGCAGGAAATAAAGTATTACGTCAAGGCCATCAACTAAAAACGCTTTATCAAAGGGAATTTTTACTTTTTTGATACATTAAAAGCTATAATAAATAATAGAAGTAAATCTATTTTGCAGTATTGTTTGTTTCACAAACAAAGTACAGTACTTAATTATGTGAAAACCACAAACATATTTTCATGGTTACGGCGATTCTCTGCAAATACTTAAAAAAATAGAACACCTGTACTTCAATATAAATAACACCATATTATCCTACTGTTGACAATCTAATACATATTTGTTTGTTTAATGATTACTTTTCGAGTGCTACGGAAGTACACGCTTAATGTGGGGAATTATTATTATCTCTATTATTAACTCATATACATACATACTAATGGTATTATAATATAAACAATTGAAGGAAACTTCCAAGAGAGTTTCAATAGTTGCTGTAATGCTATGTATGTAGTACCAGGAAATACACATTGTTATTAAGCATACGCAAATATACAGGCGGGCAAATAATTATGAACGCTGGTGTACCTATATTATAATGATAATAAAATTAGCGTTAATTTTGTAAATGTATTCGATAACACAGGAAAGTAGAAGATCAAGAAAGGTGTATACTTTGAGCTTATTTCTCAGTCAATAATTGTTTTTTCTCATTATTTTATCCGTCACCGGTAAATGTTCTAGTTTTGAAGGAATCGTAAGAAGGTTATTTCAAGTAGGTATATATTATAGAACTGGGTAGAACTGTTCTAAAACACGAAAGAAACATCACTGTTAGGTAAAGTATGTATTACTGCAAAGATGCGGCGAGCGCAGTAATTCTACGAGCATGTAATAAGCTTACAACTATAGTTGTGTACTATACTTTTTTTACGAGCCAATTCTACGAACGAATTTACCAATTTACATTGTTTGTTGTACGCCAGTCCATTGCTGGTATACCTTTTCATATCTTTCTCTTGATTTTTATGGTAATAGGTTTTTAGTAGTGTTCGTAGCTAACTGAATAATATTGGGTGGTGTGTTACTCAATTCATTTTCGCTCTCCGTATGAACTCATTTCAGTTATTTATTTTAAAATAAATTATATTCAGATAGCGAACAGCGAGTTCTGATTTCTGATTAATTTTAATCTGTCAAAATTATGGGCGGGTACTAAATCGTTTCCATGGTTATTTGATTGTGTTTATATAGAACTGAAGCGTAATTTTTTTTATTACGTGCTAGTCATTACATGTCAGTAGCTTGTAATGATCTGTTTACTTAGCAACCAGATAGTAGGTAATAGGTAATTTACTAGTAAGGGAGTAGAAAAAGTCATTTACGTTATCGTAACTACTATGTCATGTTGTGGCGCTTAAATTACTTGTAAATTATGCATTACGCAGTTATTTAAAGAACATGTAAGGCAATCTAATATCCACATAACTGTCGAATAAGTCGAGAAATAGAGTTAGAACAATCAGAATGGGGAAGAAGTAAGAACATTGTTAATACGAATCTTGACCAGAGGCGAGACCAAATTTCTTTATTTGGTGAGCCCGAAAACTAACACTGCTGATGTCTTGGGATTGATAGATAGATAGAGAGTGACGTTCAGTTCGACAATAGTAGTAGAGTAGTTCGACAACCACTTCAAGATTATTATTAACAGTAGCGATAGCATTAAGAATATCTGAAGGATGGAATGAGAAAAGTTGATTATCATCGGCGTAAAGTTGAAATTGACAATAATTTAGACGTTTAGTTATAAGAACTATAAATTGCAAATAATAAGAGCCCAAGATACTTTCTTGAGGACTCCAGACATGACAGGTGACTGATTTTACTATTAAGACGCAGTTGCAGTACACGATTATCCAAGTACATAGATTGAAAGAAGTTTGATCGAAACCAATAGAGCGCAAGATTGGTGCTATTGGTCCATATCATTTGTGAGTATAAATGTGTTTAATGGCTTTGTTATAGCTTGTTATATCGTGTTAATCATTTTGCTTCCAACAGTGAATAGAGGATTGATCGGAATACAAGTCTCCAAGAAAATTATTACCATCTTATCGGAGAATTGAATTGATTTTTCACATGCCTAGGTGGTCGCCTAATCACAGACTGTCGACTCGCTTATTTATTTTCTATATATACCTGCATTCCACTATTCCAAGCAAACTAATTTATTAACGTAATTTCCAAAAAAAAAAGCAATTATGTCAGATAATTTTGGAAACCTACATATGTACATATTTACGTATTACATTATAGAAACCATTCACGATTCACAGTAATACAAATCTTATAAGCTGTTTACAACGTTTACAAGATTAAATTAGTAAATTGAAGGTATATTGTATGTAAGATGTTACCCATTCATTTTCGCGGAAAAGATTAAAAAGCAGAGACAATCAGAATCAACAGCTATTGCTTCACCTTGGCCAGGTACAATCTTTAAGGCAAAATTTACATATATGTACCATCTCCATTATATTTGTCATTTTTCGAAAACTTAACAAGTAACATTTTTTGTGTTAAAGATAATTTCCATATTTGCAGAAAATCTTGTAAAAAACGAAATCAAGATATATAAAGTGTATCCGCGCATGGATTTCAAAATTGCACCTAGAAGTCAGTATCAGAGAAAGGTGTATGTGTGCTGTGGTGTTATGTATTGGGAGTTGCTACAATTTTTTTATTGTCCGCATTAAGAGATGACCCTAACTTGGAAAGTGTATCTTTCAACAAGATGGGTGCCATGCTCAATCAACACTACTGGCAAGAACATTTCGAAAACAGATGCATATATCGCTATAGACCTGTTAATTGATTCACAATGTTTATAAAGAATTGTTTTTTTTTCAAGCGTTTTCTTTTTAATTTTCTCAGGGGCAGAAAAAAATATTTAAATTTTTGTTTCAAAATTGATGGTATTGGAAACAGCAAAAAATTATAAAGAATGACATTTTTGCGTTAAGGTCCAAATAGAAATCTTTTTGGTTTTAATCGAGAAGAACACGTTTTAATATAACGATCTCTTGCATAAATGTATTGATTCTATCTCACACAAGGAATCAGAAAAATATAAGTAGCGGTATCGTTTTAGTAACAGGTGAAGCATATCAGTTGTTGACATCTTTCAATAGGATCGACATAAGAATCAGATAGATGCTTATTCGCACACAAAACTAATTTGAAAACTAGCCTACAGTAGCAAGGTCATTGGTTGGAAGGGTTACTTGAAAAATAAAAATAAATCACGAATTATATAATTAATCACCAATTCAAAAAAGTGGAGGAGCTGTCGAACTTGTACACTATCATCTTTAATTATAAATTAAAAAAATGAAAGTATACATGCTCATTCTCTAGATTTTACTTTCTACTTTACTAGACTTTTTTTTCGCCTATTTAAGTATGTACACATTTTAACTACCTACTATCTTCATATTTTGACAATTTAAAAATCAATCTAGATACTGCAAAGTATGTCAAACTTTATACATAGTATAATCAGGTTAGTCGAAATTTCTAGTTCTTAACGTAATTACCTTGACCACCAATGTATACATACATACAACAATCTTTAAATGCTGATCTCTAAAAAATAGAACTTGTCATGAGGTCAAGAATTACAGGGAAGTAATTTTCCAATTTATTGTAGTTTGCACAAAACAACTACTAACCCATGGATGCTGGGCTTAATAATATTTTAAAAATTATAATTTCAGAGTATACTTAATTCAAAATCATTGATAATTTCTTATTGTCGCAATACAGAACATATTGTAAACGTTATAAAATGATAAATGAAACTAGAAGTTAAAATCACTTACCTGTCGGTAATATCCATTTATGATTAGAAAAACCTATCTAGTAAACGTAAACTTTTCATTTAATGTTTCCATATTACAACCGTTTTCTAACAAACACATACCTAACCAGTAATGTATGATACTAACCAATACTAACACGACGAATAAACGTCAGACTGTCAGATTGAAAATGACAAACCCCCACCACACGGTATCAATACAAAAGCGTTCTATATCCATCTACCACCCACGCACATTTTTATAATAAGATTTGGTAATTGATAAACTAAATTTTTTGAAAAAAAATATAGCAAAATTACTACTAAATTTAAATATATGAGTGCGTGTTTAAACAATGGTAAAAGCATTCTTGTCTAAAGCCACAATTACAATAGCATTAAAATTATATTATTCCTATTTTTCATGCAAAGAATTAGAAGTTATAAAAAACTATTTGAAAGTAAATATACCCAGTAAAGGCTTTATACAATAACAAAACATATATTATATATTTAAAAATTGCATTCAAAATATTTGTCAATAAGATATTTACATATCCATACAGATTTAATTCATTTTTTGGGTACTATATAGATTTTAAATACTCGTTCTATTTTTTCTAATTGTTTATATACGTAATAGGTATTTCATATTCTAATTTATGCTAAATCGTAGATATAAATAATAGGAGTAATATATAAATAAATGTATGACTGGATCGTCGAGTATAGGCAACTTCATATACACTCCACTTGGAAATTTCAGTCTTTGCTGTCACCAACTTTGGAGTATGTACAGGATAAAAATTAAGACGAAAAAATAATGATTAGGACATAAAACTATTTTTACGTTTGTTAACGAGATGTGAGAAAAGTTTCAGCAAAACAAATTATAATGCTGTATACAGAGTCTAAACAGTCGATACAAGATTTTTGAAGAATAAAATCAAAAACCCCTTATTTTTTATTTAACATAATCATCTTCATGAAAATAATTAAGAAAAGATTTGATCACTGTCATCTATAGAACTTGAGATTCTTCTACAAATAATTCCCTCACAAGATTATGTTTTGATCGATATAGTTGCGAACGATATTTTGCTAAGAAACTTGTAAAGAATTCAACTACTCGGTACGACCATACTTATCTGATAAAATTTTCAAAGAATAGTCAAATTTCAAAAGATAAAATAATATTGTAAAGGGATCATTTACAATATTTTTAAAGAAAGTAAGTTGAATATACATAATTTTGACAAGAAAAAATATGTTTTAATGATAAGTTTTTTGTTTGTTTTTTATTTATATGGTTTTAAAAATATTTAGGTATCTTGGTAAATACATACATACATTCAAATAATCCCCTGTATTTAGATTCATCCCATTTTACCATATACCTTACTTTGAAGTTAGTCAAACTGGACGCAACCCTTTCTACGCTGCAATAACTAGCGTAGCAAACTTACATACAGGGTGTCCCATGACATGACTGCCAAAACCTAAGGATGTGTTATTGAGGCAATTTTAAGTCAAAATTGTCTAATCAACATGTTACCAAAACTCTGTCGTAACTGATCTACAAGCATTTGAAGTTATACAGTAATACAAATAATAATTGATTAAAAAAAGTCGTTTTATTGATTTAGTTGATCAAAATGCCCACCTAATTGTTGTATGCATAGTCTAGCTCTTCTTAGAATTGAAGTGGGAGCTCTGCTAATAGTCTCAGTAACAGCACGAATAGTTTCTGCAGCATCCAGAATTCTAGCAACAAGTTGTTCCCTGGTTTCAACATTTTGTGCATAAACCAAAGCTTTCAGCCTACCCCATACAAAGTAATTAAGTGGATTAAAGTCTGGTGACCTTGCTGGCCATGCAACTGCTGAACCTCTTCCAATCCACCTGTTTGTATAATTTTCATTAAGAAAATCGTTTACTTGTCTTCCAAAGTGCGGAGGCGCGCTGTCGTGCTGTATCCACATTCGTCGTCTTACATTAAGAGGAACATCATGCAGTAAAACTGGAAGGTCGTGTTCTAAAAAACGTAAATAACGAATGGCCGTGAGACGTTCTTCCAGTATAAACGGACCGACGAGACGAGTGTCTATAACGCCACACCAAACATTCACCGAAAATCTATCTTGAAAATAAGATTCTCTTACTTGCCGTGGGTTTTCTAATGCCCAAGAGTGTGAATTCCTGATGTTGTTGATGCCGTTTCTGTTGAAGGAGGCTTCATCAGTAAACAATATGTTCCGACAAAACCTTCGATTTCTCAGTAACCAGCGACTAAATTCAAGTCTTGATGCGTAGTCGGCAGGTTTTAAAGCGTGAACAATTAAGTCGTGGTAAGGGTACAAACCGAAATTGTGTAGAGTTCCCCATACTCTCATGCGACTTGCGTTAAGTGTGTTGGCTATTCTTCGGACACTAGTAGAAGGCTGATCGTCTACCATATTAAGGATTGCTTCTTCTCGAAGAAGTTCCTGTTGAATTGGACGTTCTGAAGTAGCTGCAGGAAATTTACCTGTTTCTCTTAAACATCGATGGACATTGATAAAAACAGTTCTACAAGGCAGTTTACGAGTGGGAAATCGTCGACGATATTCACGAACTGCCGCTCGTGCACTTCCATTACATAATCCATAAATAAAGTGAATATCGGCGTATTCTTCATTCGAAAAAGTGAACATACTTTGAGGAGTATTTTAATCTTACACAAGACAACGACGAGCCAAATTACCTTATTTGACGTTTTATGTGACATTAAATAATAAATATGACTCAGTACTACACCGACTTATTGATAACAACAAAATTACCACCGCCACTTAGTGTTTGCATTTTTTTTTTTTTTTTTCCCATGGGCAGGTGACCCCGAACGGCCGCTCGGCCAAAAAAGGCCTATTGTGCCCCCATATCGTTTAACTCCCCCCGCCCAGTTGCACCAGTGAGGGAAAGTGTGCAAACTGGTCGAGGGTGAGTTTCTCTAGTCCGGGTTCGTCCAATCTGTCGACCCCAAAGTAGCTCCGCCTTTCTATGTCCCATGCAGGGCAGTCGGAAAGGAGATGCACGGGAGTTTCCTCCGCGTCTCCGCAGCTTCTGCACCGAGGAGAGTTAACTAAGCCCATACGAAACAGGTGTTTGTTTAGTGTGCAGTGCCCAGTCAGGATGCCTGTAAGCCTTCTCAACCTGGGCCTGCTCATAGAGACGGCTTTACGAAGCCTTTCCTGGTACGGATGAACCCCCAGGATTCTACAGTGTCTCATTCCAGTGAGTCCCCTCCAGTGGGACTGATGTCTGGCAACGAGCTGTGTTCTGACGAAAGCCTTGACACTGCCATAGGAACTCCCACACGTCGGTTCTGGACCTATGAGTGGTCGTTCACTGGCTGCTCTGGCTAGCCCGTCAGCAATTTCGTTCCCCCTGATCTTGGAGTGACCCGGCACCCATCTCAGCGTGACGCTGTGAAGTTCCGCCAGTTGTTTCAACTTTCTGTGGCAGTTTAAGACTACCACGGAATCGAACTTGACAGCTTGCAGGGCCTTGAGGGCTCCTTGGCTGTCCGATAGAATTTCCACCACTTCGTTCCCGTGCGAGGAGGTCAAGATTCCTTCCGCGCACGTCTGAATGGCTATGATTTCAGCCTGGAACACGGAGGGGGAGCATCCTAGGCTGATGGATTCACCACCTAGCGCCCCCTCCTTCCAGATTCCAATGCCCGTGCCATTTGGCATTTTGGAGGCATCTACAAACCAGCGTTGAAGCCTCTGCTTGCGTTTGCGGATGTTGGTAGTAGCAGTCTCCCTGGTGGGGATAACTACTTTGTAGTTTCTAGTGAAACTAAAAATGGGCGGGATCCTGTCCGACCTAACGGACAGTGGCACCGTATTTTCGATGTAGGTGAAGATGCCAGTATGGTCACCGGTCCTGCCAGTAACGCCCTTGCATCCACTACATTTTAACCTGTAGGCCCCAAGGGCCGCCTCCGACCATACCGCCAGGTGCAGCGGAGGGAGGCCCAGAAGGGCCTCCATGGCCGCCGTCGGCGTCGAGGACATGGCCCCCGTGATGCCGAGGCAAGCAATCCTCTGAACTTTGCTCAGGGCACTTACCGCGTACCCTAGGCTAGCTTTGTGCCACCAGACCAGTGACGCGTAAGTTATAGAGGGTGTTATGACCTTCGTGTACAGCCAATGCACCATTTTAGGTTTCAGCCCCCACGTTTTACCAAACATTGCTCTGCAGGCCCAAAAGGATCTCATCGCTTTGTTTGACACTTTTTCCAGGTGTGATTTGTACGTCAATTTGGCGTCCAAGATCACTCCCAGATATTTCGCCTCGCCGGATATTGGTATCCTGGAAGCGAAGATGGTCGGGCACCGGAGTTCGGACAGATTCCTTTTCCATGTGAACGGGACCATTTTAGTTTTCTTGGGGTTGACGCTAAGCTCCTCCCTTTGGCACCATCTCTCTACGAGTCTGAGGGCGACTTGCATCCTTTCGGATACTACGCCCCCAAACCTACCGCAGACCATGATGGTGATATCGTCGGCATAACCCTGTGCGTGGAAACCCGCCGCCCGAAGTTCGTGCAGCAGGTCGTCCACCACTAGGCACCATAGCAACGGAGACAGCACTCCGCCTTGTGGGCAACCGGCTGCCACCGATGCTTTTACCGTGCAGAGGTTCAGTGAAACTTGAACCATCCTGTTTCTTAACATGGAGCTGATCCACCGTCTGATTTGTGGCTCAACTCCGCGCCTTTGCAAGGCTCTCTCCATCGACGAGAAGGACGCCCTGTCAAAGGCTCCCTCGATGTCAAGGAAAGTAGCCAACGCAATTTCCTTGTTCCTGAAAGCAGTCTCCACTCGTCGAGTGAGCTCGTGGATTGCCTGCTCACAGGATTTACCGGTTTGATAAGCATATTGGTGCTCATGCAGAGGCATGAGCATAGTGTTTGCATTAGTGGGGTTATATAAAACTTCAATGGCTTGTAGGGCAGTTACGACAGAGTTTTGGTCACATGTTGATTAGACATTTTTGACTTGAAATTGCCTCAACAACACATCCTTAGGTTTTGGCAGTCATGTCATGGGACACCCTGTATATGTGAAGAATGAGCAGTGCACGATATACATTTTGAGAGTTGAGAACAATACTCGTTGCAGCTTAAAAAAAATGTATTTTTCATCCAGCGTTTCTTTTTTTCAAACGTGTATAGACACGTCAGTTCAATTTTCATAGGATGGATAGATTTAAATTCAGCTCACACACTGCTATCAGTTTTAACTGTCATTATTGTATCTACGTTTTTATTAGTTATTCTATCAGCTTTAACTTTATTTCTTTAGTCTATTGTATGTCAGTACTCATTATACAAAAACTGACATTTGACTGGCGATTAGTATTTGGTTTTTCTAAAAACAAGTTATTGTATTCAGTATACTCCAATACAGGGTGTCAAAGGAATAGTATCGGAAAAATAAACAGTAAAAAAAATTACGATCATATATTAAAATAATTTTTCCTTTAATAATTACCAAATTTTGTTGAATCCGGGCCCGACACGTGTGTACAAGAAAAAAAAGGGTGCTGCAAAAATTTCTAATGGACATAAACAAATATTATTTATCAAATGGAATGATGTGTAAATAAATGTTTATTGTACTCTATGAATGCATTTGCTTACGAAGCAGCTTTCCTGCTCTATGAATTGCGCTTGTGGTCTTTTCACAAACATTCGATTTATAACAAGGTCGCACATTTACTACAGATTTTAATTATTTCGACCTGTTTTCTGTTTTCGTAGGAATCAGGTGTGTTTGTTTTTTTCATTATAGAAACTTTCAATATACAACGACATATTATTACCTAATTACCTGGTAATTAATAATTTACTATTTGAGATCGGGTTAGTAGTTAATAGGTATTTTCTTTTCAAATAATTTGTGGTAGTCGAGAAGAGGACTGTTTGATGAGAAACAGGACAAAAATTTAGAGTAGTAATGTCCGCAATTACTACCACGAACTCCGGATGCACGCTTCTGTGCGACGGCAAAACTTATCATAAGCTGGGTCGCTGTGACAACACTGTCTCGAAGAGCCTCTATGTCTCAAATTTCCCGTTGACGATCATAAACAAAGTTTCTTACGTATCCTCACAGAAAAAAGTTCAACAGATTCAAATCGCGACTTCGTGCTGGCCACAGAATCGTTCCTTCTCAGCCTATCCAATGTGCAAATGCCTGGTTTAAATGGTCCCATACAAGTCGGGCAACATGTGGAGGTGCCCCATCGTGTATGAACTACATTTGCCGTCGTACATGTAGTGGTATGTCATCCAAGTAATTGGGGAACGTATTTTGCAGACAATTTAAATGATCTACCGCATTTAATTTTTCGGGAAGTACATGTGGCCCGAATAAATGATCGCCCAATATTCCATTTATTGATGTCCTATGTTGAGATGTACTCTGATGGATATCTTGTGGGTTTTTATCGGCCCAGTGATAATTATTATGGTAATTCAGCACACCATTTTTGTGAAGCAGTATTCATCGGTAAACAGGATCACGGATCGAAGATTTGGAAGACGAGTTTCTGTTTGACGAAACCATTCATAACAGGTAACCCGTTGAGGAAAATCATTGTTTGATAGGGGTTGTATTTTCTGTACGTAATACGGGTGCAGTAAAAGATTTTATCCTGTTTCTCCGTAGAATAAATTTATGTCCATGTACTCAGTATTCGTATCAGTTGCTATATTGTGCAAATAAGGCAACGAATGCCTGACTCAACATTCTGCCTGTGTTGCCCATCCATTTATGCGTTGCACTCGAACAACAGAAGAATATTACGTTCTCGTTACTGCGTGAACATAAAGTAGTCATTTTTTGGAATTTAGGTTTCCATGCAATTAGCTTTAACCTCTTTTATTTTCATAGACTATTCAGCAGACACCCTGTATAGGCTGTTGGAGAGCGATGTTGGCAAACTTGGTTTTGATTTTTTGTGTGTAACATAAGATGGTACCTACGCTTGTAATGCCTCTTTGCCGTTCAGGTAGTACATGAAGACTAATCGGAAATAGCTTGTAGGCATTCGTAACTACATACATATAATATAATACATATATTTGCCATGATGTGGGTTATGTGTATGTACATTCTCAGTCAAAAAATTATTTTGACGTAGTGGAAGTTATTTTAATGCAAATATTAATGTATATCATCTATTAATGTGAGAGCTCTCCAGATTGTAAATCTGGAATCATTTTACAACGTAAAGGTAAATACTTTGAGAAGCAGTTTGTTTTCGGCCACGACTATATAATCTCTGCGGCTGACTGCAGATTTAACGCCAGACATCGTTGTGTAAATAACTTTTTATCTGGGATCGTACATACGTATTTGTTGAACGTTTCGTTCGAATGAGGTAACCAAATCTTTCAGACGAACATGCTTTTTGGTACCGTATGTAAACGACTTATCATTTGGAAAATTTGCAGATCGATCAATTTCCTGGAAAGCGCCTTCTGTTTTTAGAATATCGTATGAAGTAAATTGGTATTGATGTTGATGAATTTAAAAATGCATGTGCAGAATTCGGGATCTATCTCTGGGTTTTCATTGAGGCCATGAAATGGAATCTACTCAATATGTAATTACTGCATGATATCCTACATACATATGATATGTATATACATACATATATGAAGATTGCTTGATACCATGGGTGGTTTTATAAGTAAAAATAAAATAAATATATCTAATATTATTTTATTCTACAGTCAAAAACTTGAAAAAATAAAAAATATAATTCTACGATAATAGAAAACATCATAATAAAAAGGCATATTAACGCGTGGCACAATATTAAATACAAAATACATAATTAAAATATCTAATTCTTGATACAAATGAATCTTAAAGCTTTTACCTAATATTACCTACTTAATAATATAGTTTTTTGCGTAAAATATAACATTGCATTCAATATTTTCACATATAATATATAAAATATATGGAGTTTGATTCCAGGACTGTTATCTTTTTTGCATAATACATTTTTATGCATAAGATAAAATAAATATTTTGACAATTTTCAGAAAAACAATTCCAATTCAGTCAATTTCAGTCGCATTTGCAGTTAATATAAGTACCATCATTCTAAATGTTAGAATATGATTTATATTAATTTGAATTACAAAAAATTTAAATTTTTACAGCTGAAAATGCGAAAGTTATGCTACCGGAAGATTGATGTTCTTGCTGACCATTTCATCATCGAAGCTCACCTGAAATTAAAAAAAAAGATGTAATACAAAAAATCTCTCCTAAGAATAAATGTACTAACCCAAGGTCTCTGTAACTGCATTTGTAGCCTTGATCTAGGTGACGATCTTGGTATTTTGATTAAAGGAGATGGATCTTCATCCAATTCTATTAGTTTTTCTTCTTTTTCCTGTGGTTTTTCTTCTTCAAAAAATGACGATATCTCTTCGGGAAGGGGTGAAGGATTTCGGTGTTCCATAGCATTTTGGAATTCCTTGGTCGAGGGTAGTATTCTCCACGCTTCGTAGGCTGTGGTGAAAGCATGTGCTACAGTTAGGGCGACAGTTTCGGCAAGCTTCCTTTTCGTACAAGAGAACGCGTGGCATTCTGTGGTTTCTGTAGCGTCAGTTGATGTAAAAGAGAAGATTTGTGGATGTGCTGCGTCGGTTGAACAGTTCGATATCCTAAAATTAAATTAAAATATTTTTAGTTAGACTTTATATCGTGTGTATGTAGCTGTAAGATATTACTAACCTGTATATCGATATTTTTAGTATATCATTGCCTTGTAGATCTGTAACAGCTACACCTTTAAGAGATATAGCTAGGTTTACTCTAGGTATCTTCTTTCTTTGTGCCTTGACGACTTTGAGTATGTTTTTTACAGCTTCAACGTTTATATTTTCTCCAATTGTCTTTTCCACAATTGTACTTCCTGTCAAAAGAAAATTGAATAGTTTATACGATTTTCAAAAATTAAATTTAATTAGTTAAAGTATTAACTAATTATGTATATAAATTACAGCCAAATGACGACACAAACAATTTATAATGAAGCTACAGGTGATGCACCCAAAATGCAACAAATTAAGTACATATCTGAAAGATTTCTTTTGTTTTTTGGTAAACCCAAACATAGATCAATTTTATATCCAAAAGACAGATATAACTTCTATTTACACACACAGCCTCTTAATTCGAACTTCTTTGTTCCTATAAGTGTGACTTAAAAGCCTAAATAAAAATAAATAATTATCTTATACCCCATCTTCTCTGTTTTGCTAGATGAAACTAAATGATATGTGAGACCAGTAATTAATTTAATTCAAGAGGGACACATTTTTATTCTATTCTCGTACTTAAGTCATTTCTGCTTCTTCTTCATTCTGGTTATAAGAATTTAATGAATCATCACTGAAACGGCAAAGGACATTTTATGGAAATAGAGTTGAACCAGGATATATGTCTTGCAGAAACGAAACAAATGTTTGGTTTTAATTTTTGTAAACGATAGTCACAATCATCTTCATTCATTCTCCGTTCTAGATGACTTTGATAGGATTCTGAAAGTTGGAACTCGAGCGACTTCTACATAATTGCGAAAGCTTTGTTGACTCAAAAGTTGCGAACAATTTTATTTAAAGACGATGCTTAAATCCAAATGCCTAGCGTTGGAACAATTTTTTCATCAAAAGTTGCCAACATTATGTCTAATTATTTGTCGAAGGAATGTCAAAACCAGGTCGAAACAATGTAAAATGTTTGACAGTTGTCATCGTTGTCATCAAGCAAATTATTCATCTCAGACGCTTTGTGTAAATCTATCAAGCACTTCTGAGATCGCATATTGAAGATGCTGCTGTCATAATTGGCATCCTAAAGAAGAAACTACCACGTGATTTGAAGAGAAAATGGAAAAAGTGAATTCTGTGAGCTCATTAAGCATTACTTTTTGCGGAAGAAAACCATCACTCAAACGAAGACTAAGCTTGATACGTATTATGGGAATTCAGCACCATCAATTTCAATGGTAGAAAATAGGTTTACTGTATTTCGTTGTGACTCCTCAAGCACGGAGGATGCCGAACGTTCTAGACACTCAATTGAGATCTCTACGCCTGAAACAATTAAAAAAATTCACTTATGGTGTTGGACGATCGGAGGTTGAAACTGCAAGAGAAGGTGGAAGTGATAGGCATACCGCATGGCGCAGTGGTTTCAATTTTGAACGATCACTTGGATATGAGAAAGCTTTTCCCAAGATGGGTGCCACGTTTGCTCACAATCGACCACAAACGCAATCGTGTGACAACTTCGCAGGAGCGTTTGGCGTTGTTTAACTGCAATATGGGCGTGGATTTTGCGCCGTTTCGACACGTGGATCCACCACAACACAACAGAGACAAAAAAGCAGTCAAAACAGTGGGTTTTCGGGCCAAATTGGCGCCAAAGGAGGCTAAGGTGGGTTTGTCACCCAATAAAGTCATGGCGACCGATTTTTGGGATGCACGCGATATAATCCATATTAACTACATTCACAAGGATAAAATAATTAATGGCGAATATTATGCTAACTTATTGGGCCGATTTAATGAGGATTTGAAAAAAAAAACGACCGCATTTGGTCAAGGAAAAAGTTCTTTTACGCCAGGGTAACACAAGGGTCCACACATGCGCAGTTTCCATGGCAAAAATCTATGAATTAGACTACGAATTGCTCCCTCATCCGTTCTATTCTCCGGATTTAGCCCCGAGTGACTATTTCTTGTTTCCAAACCTGCAGAAATGGCTCGGCGGAAAGATATTTGACTCGAAAGATGAAATCATCTCACAAACAAATACCTATTTTGACCTCGACAAATCTTATTTTTTACAGCGGATAGAAAAATTGGAGAAACGTTGGAGAAAGTGTATAGATCGTAAATGAGACTATGTGGAAAAATAAAATTATGACATATTGACCTGCCCTCGTAAGAGAGATATGCTGCAAGAAATATAAAATTTTGAACTCAGGAGTTGAATTCTTGTGAAGTGTATTACATTATATATTATTATAACAAACAACTTTGTTCTGAAGCATTTTTCCCTTTGGACGGATCTAGTAAGAAGCAATTTGAAAGGCTGCTCTCTTACAATTTTATGCAAACTTGTATAGGGGAATTATTTTGACCTTGATAAGAGTGTTTAGACAAATGAGACTTTATAGAAATATGGATAACTACAATCACAACCCACTTGAGAGCATGAAGGATGGTAGTCAATAAGGTAGGAATGACACAAAAACATATTAAAATTGAGAGAGTTAGCTACGTCCTACATACATATGGACATATGTATATATACATTTACATATGCCTAAGGCACAACCTACATCAAAACACCATAGTACATATAAGTATATATCATAGAAATGTTTGCAATTCTAAAAGTTTTAATCATAGATAAAAAAAGCTGTTGTGGAAACTAACAGAATAAGACAAATGGTATTCATCTGTGTTTTAAGACACCATGGTATCTAGGATAATGAAGCAGCTGTTGCGCAATAGATTTAAGTTACAAATAAGCTTGGAAGATTGGACGTTTTGGAAATTATATTTAGGCATTTGTGAGTTTAACCTTAATAGTGATTAATATCCTATCTGAAAAATATGAGGATGTGAAGTTATTCAATTTGTTTAGTTTTGCTATGGTACCCTGTATATGGAATATAAAATTAACAATTCTAACACAGGCTACCAACATAGATGGTGTAGTAGATTTTCGTCATAATTGGAATAAAATTCTTGTTTCTCTTTTTATGATTCCTTATTGCTGCAATATGGTTAGAAATATTTATAACTTACCTAAATACTTTAATTTAAATGTGACTACATCATTTTCATTTGACAGCCTGTCACTTTCCAAGAGTTCGTTTTCGCAATCCTTGATGTTCTGCAGAGCCAATTCCTCAGACAATTCTGCAATAAATAACAAAACATTACGCTTGTTGTCAATTATTATATCCGCATCTTATTTATATACATATTTCGATAAACTATAACAATAAAAATTAATTGATGTGTTACATAGAAGTTTATCATTATAAGATTAGGTATTCGTAAAAAATTCCGATTTAAAATACTTTGATCAGTGCGTAGAATAGTTGGCAGCTCGTGTAGATACACGATCATGACCTACTGACTCTTCACAACCACGCATTAGAATTTCATTCAAATCTATTATCGAAAAATAATGTTTATTTTGACTAGACGATAGGTTTTTCGGTTAGTTGTTTAGAATTTTCAATTTGATTACTTAGTTCTTGTTTGAAATGGGATAAACTTTTTCGTGTTGATTGATTCAGAAGGAATGTTTTCAGGCCCTATGTAGAAAAAAAATAGTTAACGAAAAGAAACTTTGCTCGTATTTAAATTTGAAACGCTACCGTACTAAGGAAACAATAACAACAACATTGTAATGAAAAACGTGTGCTTGTTCGAAACCTAAATAAAAGTCGAACTTTAAACTGGGCAAAAGTTGTATGTTTTGGCTTGAATCCTATTTTTTCTGATCAACCCACGCGTACAATCGCAGCGACTTCAAAACTAACGTTTGTTTAACATAGATAACATTTATTTAGTATATGGATGCAAACGTCACGGTATTGATTGAATCTGTTTAAGTAATGTAAACGGACCGAAGATAACACTTCGTCTTTTTGATACTGACGATCGATTAATAACATCACATCATGTGTTGGTATGCTTCCTTTGTAATAGTCCTCAGTTTTTATTGATTATGGTCGTTTTTAGAACAATAAAATTATGACCTGTTTCGAGTGATTCGTGTAAGGGGTCAGTATGTTTTGACGCCCGATGCTTGTGTAATAAAGAGAGGAAGATAAAGTAACAATTATTGTTGCTATTATGTTAAAATAATTCTTGATATTGCTACATTATTCAACAAGGACTAATTAATTTCTTGATATGTATTGCACTTTAGGCCTGTTCGTTTGCGTTGTTGAAAGTGCTCAATATCACTTTTGTCAATATCCGTATGTTCGTTAGTAATTTAGCTGCTGACAGGTGTTTTCGACACTCGTTCGTTTGCATTTAGCAAATTGCTGTATGTCAGAAGTAGCAAGCTATACTTGCTCATGCTTCAAGTGTATAGCAGATTTATCCGCTAAAAGTATTCTATTTGCTGTTTCTAAATCGGCCACACTTGCTATTTTTGATAAAACTAAGTTAGCAATTCAAACGAACAGGCCATTTGTCTTGTGCCAGTTTGCTACTGGATTGGTGCTTCGAATAGATTCTATCGAGATTTTGTTACCTAAAACTGCATTACTTGCACTTGTAGGAATGTTATTCTATTTCAAATTTGACACTAGTTTGCCCCATCTTTTTTCGTCCTCAACCTGTTCTGAAAGTGTGGAATGTTTAATGACTAGATTATTGCTATAGTCTTGAAATGTGCTCTTACAATAAGTTACTGTCTTATATACATACATATAATCCCAATTATTCCATGCATTCAACTATATTCCGAACTGTTTCAGTAAACCATTGTATTGGTTTTCAATTCATAAGAATGATAGGTTTATTCTTGTTTCATGGTTTGTTTCAAGAAATACAGTTACTTACGAAAGTCTACATACACTAAATAAACAGAAGCAGAGCTAATAACAATAAATTAGTACTCTGTAACACCACCATTGGCACTAATTTCAGCATATCGCCTACACTGCATTGAATAGGCTAATTGTTGTGTGACATATTTAAGTAATTGAGCTCATTCCTCTACTATGGCGCATTTTAGGGAATCGCGTCCAATTATGACTTTTTCTAAAGCGACGTTTTAATTCTTCCGATAAATGTTCAATGGGGTTTAAGTCAGGTCACTGAGTATGAGAATGAAGTTCTTTTAGGACATTATATAGTTGCGATTCGGTTGCCAGGGAAGATGTAGCTATGTATGCTTAAGATCCTGGTCTTGTTGGAATATCCAACCCTCGCCAAGCTCCAATTTGTTAACACTTCGAATAAAATTTGCCCTCAAAGTATTTATGTATTTATATTTGTCCATAACCCCAGCAATAAATTCAATATTTCCTACCCCAGCCGCCGACATACAAATCCAAAGTAAAACCAACCGCCCATCATGTTTAACTGTAGGTTGCACATTGAGCTTTTTAGGCACAGTATGAGGTTGCCGCCATACATTAACACCCCGCCATCTGATTGAAGCAGGTTAATCCTAGTTTCAGTCGTAAACAGCATCTTATCTCAGAAACTTGGTTTCACATTTCCATATTTTTGAGCGAATTTCAATCTCTTGGTTCTGTTTACTTCACTAATATGGCGTTTACGTCTAGCACTGCGTCCATTGCAACCTAAAAACTAACTAAGAACTCTATGAACACATTCTGTGTGCACAGCCTTTCCCAATTCGAATTCTATATATTCCTCTATTTTAATTACTCTATTTTTCCGATTTTGCTTAATCTTATTAAGGATATACCTTTTCACCTTCACAGAAAGTAACGATGCACGACCACTACACGATTTATTCTTGATTGTACCGGTATTATTATAGTTGCGTAATATTGTTTGAGCAGGTGGTGGAGGCCTACAATTTTTGAAATTTTTTTCTGATGATTTACCTTTATTTTTTTTTAACTTAACGATTAATTCTTTGATACCATTTGGAATTACCCTTCTTTGTACCCTCTTAATAGTTAGCAGAGTTTGGTTTGGCTAAAAATGCTTTATAAACCCTGTTACTTTTATAAACATCTGGACTTTTGCGAATGCACAAACACTAACTTTTATACGTTATTGGTTTTAAGCTGTATGTACACTTTCGTGAGATTTTGTGAGCATATATTTTGAAGATTTTTTTTCATAGAAAAACTAGTTACGGGATATCCTCTGACTTTACATATTATTAGGTTTACATTATCGCAATTCATTGAAATACTTGAAATCTTCTTTTTTAATGATTAACTTGAGATTTATACGGATATATACAGGGTGTTCTCACATAGATCGCAAAAATTGTAACCGTCGAATCTTGATAATATGTAGAATATTTTTTGAACAAGAATTTTTTACTAAAGTTGTCGTATAAGCGAGAAAAAAATAGTAAAGTTTTGGGCAAATGTTTTTCGTTCGGTCTGTACGAAACAAAAAATGCACCACATAAGCTCTTCAAAACTTATCAACCGATGTTTGTCAACAAATGGGTAAGGTCGCCGTATGTTGGATAAAGGGTCTGTGTAGGTAACTGGCAACATCTGATACTGTTTACATTTAAGAATGCTGAAAATGCATGTCTCAATTACATCGGCTATGTGTCGTAGTATTATTTTGTCAGCGCATGGTTAAAGTTCGTATTTTCGTTCGTAACTTGTAACAGTGTTGGCGTTACTTGAAGAAAGTTATTGTTTTTTATGATAATGGCTTTTCCTAATCATGAACTGGTAGACCAGTTGTTAATTTACGGAGAGTGTCAACAGAATAGTACACGCGCCCGTAGAAGATATAGTTCTTTCGCTGGATCTTTGCCGATTCGTCATAAGTTTCCGCCATTTTTTCGACACGAATCGAGTCGAATCAGACAAACCTGTCATTCTCTATTTCTTTCTAAATTTCAAGTTAGTCAAAGAGAACATATAATCGTGTGGCTTAGCTTGTAATGGATAACGAATGACGTATCGGCAAAGATCCAACGAAAGAACTGTACATGCAATTATTTCCAAATAGAGGTTTACCCGAGCCCGTGACTTTTGTACGAGTTGTTCAACGATTGCGAGACACAGGCCGAATCCAACCTCGACCGGAGGGTCCAGGTAGAAGTGCGCGAATAATAAATGCCGAGGAAGAAATTGTCGAAGCAATTGACAATAACCCTACACTTAGCACAAGGGAACTTGCTAGACTCGTCCATGTCTCCAATTCCGTCGTCTGGAGAACGTTACGCGAAAATCAGTTGTATCATTATATCATTACCAACACGTGCACAGTTTATTACCGGCAGTCTACGCCGGCAGAGTCGCGTTTTGCGACTGGTTAGGCGAAAGACATGAACGAAATGCAAACTTTGTGGGTAATATTTTATTTTCCGATGAAGCGACTTTTATGCGCAATGGTACATTTAATTATCATAATGCACACGAATGGCAGTTTGAAAATCCACATTTACTTCGACATGCACACCATCAACGGCGGTTCTCGCTTAATGTTTGGGTGGGAATAATTAATGATTTCATTGTCGGACCTTTTTTCTTACCACACCGCTTCAAGGGACAGGCGTATTTCAATTGTTTAAATGATACTCTGCCAGAATTACTCGAAGATATTCCTCTTAATGTTAGAGCTAGAATGTGGTATCAACATGATAGTTCACCGATACATTTTGTCCGAGTTGTACGTGAAAATTTCAATATTGTCTTTGCAGATCGCTGGATAGGGAATGAAGGGCCTGTCCCGTGTCCGGCCCGTTCCCCTGATTTAAATCCAGTTGATTTCTTACTGTGGGGTTGTTTGAAACAGCGTGTCTATCGTACCGAGGTTCATGATATCGAACAATTAAGGGAACGAATCATTGCGGAAACAAATAGCATACGCGAACAAAATGTTATTCCATTTGTACGGGATTCAATTATACGGCGCGCGCGGTGATGTCTACAAGTGCACGGTGAAAATTTCGAGCAATTGTTGTGAGACTGTCCTGAAAATGTTGACTATTTTTCAAAAAAATATATTACAATGCTCACTAACTTACGTAAGTATACATAATGTTTATTTTTTTTTCAAGTATGCGAGAACACCCTTGTAGGCTTTTGTGAGTTAACTGTACATAACAGGCTTGAGAGGATTATTATTATGCTTTTGTTGTGGAAGATTACCGTCCCCTTAGGTAAAATTGGATACGATGCTTGTGTTGAGTTCACCAATTATATGACCGTGATCTTCACATTACATAAACTACATTTTTTCTTAATTGTTGGCTATAACTAATCAGTCCAGAAATTAGAGAAAAATATTATTGTTTCTCGGGTTATCAAAGGTTCTTATTACATCTGTCTTGTACTACTTGGAAGTACTTCGTCTTTGCTCACTCGTGTTCTTTCTTATAAATAAGTATCCTCTGAAAAGAGTAGGACCAGCAATTACTCACCAATTGAGAGGTGTCTGGCATAATTGGTGGATAATTAAACTACGATCAATAACTTAGATCTGACTCTTCACTCCAGGGAAACCGCAAAAGGATCACCTTAAAATTAACCTACGATATTTATCTTGGATTTCAATAGGTGTTAGAAACGGTCTACTGAAGTGCTGATGTCGAGTACGATTGACAGGAACACATTCCCACAAAATGTGTTGTACAAATGCCGTCTGTGCATCTTCTTGGCATAGATGCCAGATTTGATCTTCCGCTTTGTCGAGCTAGTATAGATGATATTTCAGCATGACCTGTCAAAAATCATGCCAGTCCTCCAAGGTCCTCTTTGCTGAAAAATAGTACTGGCTTTGCTAATTTAAGAGATCCTGATAAAAGTGTCTTCGCCTACTTTTTTCCTGGCATGTTGTGCCGATAGAAGGTCCTTCTATTGTCTTCCCATTTGTTAATCTCTTTTGCACACCACAGCATAGGTCACGTTCAATAAAAAGTTGCTTTTTTGGAAAGCTTTTTCGTTCTTTTCATTCCGTTGGTGACTTGGAACCCACTGAAGAGTAACCTGGTAAACCGACATCTTAATTGATTAGGAAGTATGAGGTGTAGTAATTGCTTAGTCTATTTTGTTCTATGGCATCCCGCACAGTCTTGTTTGAAGTCAATATACTTCACATCAACATTCTACAATTGGTCCAAAAATCGTTTGGCTAACCTTCTACTGTATTTATTGCAGGATCGACAGAGCCCCAACATCGCTACTTCTACTAGCACTTTTCTTACTGTCAAGTCTTTCAACTTCTTCTTATTTGCTCCCCTGATGTCTGTCCAAAATTTTAGGTTAGATTTGATGGATCTGTAGCTCTGTGACAGATTCGTGATTATTAAGAATTATTTTACTGGAATTTAGTAAGTTTTCTCACAATTCGAAATTATCTTGACGATTATCCTCTTCTTCTTCACGTTTTTCTGGGTTAATACTACTTTATAAGGAACTAAACTATATCATATACATATGTTGCAAGATTTCTTAATTGAATTAAATATTTCTTTAAGAAAAATTATTATATAGTGGAGTGCTTTATATCAACAAATGTGCAATTGTTAAAAAAATTATAACATGCATGAAGGCTTTCACATTAAATAGCACAAGGATATATTTTAGCAGTAATAACGTATGCTTTCGCCGAAAAGAATTACATCTTGTATCAAAATCGGAAACTTATCAGATAGAAACAGTTACACTTGGCTACGTACTAATGCATGCAACATTTTTCTTTTCTTAATAATAAAGCTTACTGACTGTTTTATTGTTTATTGAAATTAATTTTTTTGAGATACTGCTGGATATTTATTATAATTCAGCCATATAAAAACAAAGATAAACAACGTTGCAATAAACTTATTAGATTGTTTAATGCACTGCAACAAACTTTCTTAGAAATTGAAATACCAAGGATATGCGATTAATAACACTATACAATTTCGGATTGTTGATTTTTATTTTTCAAAAGGAACATTGTTCTAAAACAATTAGGTTGAACTTGACGCAAACGGATTTTGAAGCCTTTGTTCGACTCAAGGTGAGTTAATTAATCTTACATAATTCCAAATGAAGCGAACGTGAAATTACATACCTAGGAAGTAATTTAGGTAACAAAATCGTTCAGAGTGCTGATTAATGCTACGCTGACTGAACATTACATATATTTATTACATTAAAATGTGAACATGCATTAGTTTCTTGTGAAGGTAATACGTTTTCTAAGAGTTATAACATTAATTTCTAAAACAAAAATCCGTTCTGAAATAGAAATTAGATATTATTGTAGTTAAAAACTTTTGTCTTTTGAGATTTTCCGAAATATTCGTAATATTTCTCGAGGATACCTTTGAATAGCTATAATGCTGCCTGCGATTCTACGGCTCTGAAGGTAAAACTTTTACTCGACTATCACTTAACACCAAATCTTTTGAATGTTGTGAATGATTTCTTCAGCTAACGTTTTCACACTTTTTGTCATTATGAATGGATTCTCTGCTTCATTTAAAATGTTCACATCATCATTTTTTCAATTTGACAAAAGGAAATCTGGAATTGTGTATAACTGCGTTTTGTATAAAAGCAAGATATACAGGGTGTCCGCACCGGGTGTACAAAGCATGCAGTTAAGGGATGATAGCTATAACGATTTAGAAACGAAAACATTTAATACACCATGGGTCTATCTGTAAGCGTAAACGAGAAAAAAAATTACTTCTAAAAAACCTTATTTGGTCAAACTGTACAAGAAAACTCATCCATATTGCTTCTTAAATAACTAAAAAACCATATCAAAAATTTTGAGTTGAAATTAACTGAAAACAACGACGGAAACGAATTCTTTAGTACTTTGAACCTGAAGTGTGGTATCATTTCTCTAACACCATACTGTACACGTATTCAATAGAAGCACGTCTCTATCAAAAATGCTAGCGAAGCAGCACATGTTTATACGACCTTGAACTACATTAGACCATTGTATCGTACGCAGTCAATGGCCATACGTTTAAAAAATATCCCATAAGTAGGAAAAAGGTATCTTTGCGTTTTTTTTTAATAATGTTATGATGTGTTTAATAGCAGCTTTCGATTGGTAAATGAAAATTTAAGTTGAAGGAAAGTCGCATTAAATGAAAACAATGTATTAATACTGCAATTATGTTATGGCGCTTTAAGTTCTTTCGTAAAGGCTACTACAAATTTTATTTCTTTTCTTTTATTTGTGATAAATTGATGGTCCTTCAAAGGACCGTTTTGAGAGACAGGAGAAAATGGAAAGGCTCGATGTGTTGCCCATCTGTGTAATCGTCGGGTAAATTCTGCACTGATGTCAATTTTTTGCATTACTTCGCGGACGTGATCTGCTGCCGCTGTACAGTATGCGTCAAAGTTTGTGACATTAGAAATATATTTTTTTTTCTCGTTTACGCGTACAGATACACCCAGGGTGTATTAAATGTTTTTGTTTCTAAATCGTTATATCTATCATCCCTTAAATGCATGCTTTGTATATCGCGGACACCCTGTATGTATAAAGCGTAGGAGGTGTGTTCAAGATATACCTTAGATTTTAAATTTTGCTGGTTTGAAGAGCAAGATTGTACTTTTTTTGTATGTTTGTATACAAGCCCAGAAGTATGATAAAAATTTCAGCTGTATTCATTCTACACTTTATCCATACTTTGCCTGTAACAGCCGCTAAGCTTAGACGTGATTTTTATTAGATCGGCGATTTTCGTTTGCTAAAATAAATGGATCAAAGAATTTGTATCAAATTTTGCGTAAAAAATTAAATAAAGTGTAACAAAGTGAGTGAAATATTAAAAAAGGCTTATGGTGAGTGTGCGATGAGTAAAGCAAGAGTGTACGAGTGGGATAAGCGTTTCCAAGACGGTCGAAAAGACGTTGAAGATGATTTAACGCCCCTGACGCTCCAGCACATCAACAACCGATAAAAACGCGGAAAAAGTGAGGGAAATGGATATGGATAATCGCCGAATCATAATCAGAGAAGTCGCTGATGATGTTGGCATATCGATTAGCTCATGCCATGAAATGTTTTCGAATGTTTTGAATTTTGAGCAAAAACAACGAATGGAGTTGCTCAGGAGTCACTAAATGTGGTCAACGACGATGCAGAATTACTGAAACGTGTTATAACAGGTGACGAAAACATGGGTTTACGGATATGACATCGCGACTAACGCTCAAACGTCCCAGTGGAGGTATCCTGGTTTGCCAAGACCGAAAAAGGCTCGACAAATGCGACCAAACGTGAAGGTTACTCTCACTCTGGTTTTCGATTTTAATGTCATAGTGCATCATGAATTTTTGCCACGAGCTCAAACGGTCAATAAGGGATACTACCTGCAAGTTCAATCCGAAAAAATGTCTGGATTTGTACAGAAACGATTCATGACTTTTGCACGACACTTTATTACTTTTACTTACTAATTTTTGGCCAAAAACAAAAGTATAACCACGCCCTAGGTCCATATCCGCCAGACATGACCTTTTTCTATTTCCAAAACTAAAGAGAACCTTAAAATGTCGTCGCTTTGCAAGCATAGATGACATTAAACGGGCATCGCTGAAAGAGCTAAAGGCTATTCCAAGGAACGTGTTTGAGGATTGGAAAAAGCGTTGACACAAGTGCATTTTGAAGGCGACAACAGTAATGTAGACGAATAAATAAATATTTTTTCAAAAAAATAAAATGCCCGTTATTTTCTGAATACACCTCGTATATTGACACGAATAAAAATATTGGAGCTAGAGACTGGAGTGCTTAAACAATAGCAAAATGCTGTTGGAGTCTTTATTTGTGGTAATGATAGCCACATTACTTTAAACAACTGGGATAGGGATATACAGGGTGCGTATAAGATATTGCACCAAAGGGCATTATGTAGAAACGGTGTGACATTTGGATTTGAGACTTGGTGGGATTAAATCATAGATAAATATACACGTTTTGATATATGATTCATTTGTTTTAAGAGATTGGTGTTAGTCTGAGACTGCCATCTTAAATTTTTTTAATTACCGCCCTGAATTAAATTTAGTGCCATTTGGCAGGTAGTTTATTTAAAAACACAATCCGGTATATCATAAGCTTATTCATTCACAAAATAACAAATAAAATCAAAAAATAAAACAAATACAAACTGAAAAAACTGCTGTAAAGGCGTAAACGAAATGATTGAAACTCGAATCACTTAATTAAAAAATATCACAATAGGTGCTATGGCGATATAGAAAATCTTTAAAATATTTCCAGAAAAAAAAATCACGGGCATAATGTCTGGAGATCTAGAAAGCCATTCAATCGTCCAACCCATTGCGCTGGAAAATTGTGGTCTAAGAATAGACGAACTTGCTGACCGAAATGCCGTGTAGCACCATCTTGTTAATACCAAACCTCTGATAGCAAACTTGTAATGATACATCATCAATTGTTGCTCTTTCGGTCTTGCAAGAGTAAGACGATTTTTTACATTTTTTAATTCTTTAAATAGTTACGTTGTATGCAATACTGTAAGATCTGCTGATTGGAGAATTCTTAATAATTTCAGTTATTACTTTATAGCAGTTTACTCATTTAATGTACATACGTATTTATTTTTCATTTTATTTATTATGTCTGGAATATGATATGCCTTATTTTGTTTCTAAATAAATTACCTGCCAAATGACACTAAATTGAATATAGATTACCATTTAGAAAAATTCAAGATGGCTGTCTCAAACAAACACCAGTCTCTTAAAATATATGAATTATACCTCAAAACATGGATATTTATCTATGATTTAGTCCCACCAAATCTCAAATGCAAATGTCAAACCGTTTCTACATAATGCCATTTGGTGCAATACTTTATACACACCCTGTATATGTGCATATTTTACTTTATATACCTTACAGGTAATATAAGTATTTTTTGACCTTTTTTAACTTATCTTATTATCCAGATAGTTTTTCCACTTGTTAGGTCAATGATACCACTGCAATTCGCACAAAAGTCAAATTTATTCCAAACCTTTACCTCTATATAATCTGATTTTCGTAACAACTTCTTCAGCGGAATAAAATTGACATTTATTTCATGTCAAATTATAAATAAATAACTAGCCATGCCTACCAACAAAATTATCTACAGACAAAGAAATTCAGTGATATATAGGATTATGTTTACAATATAGTGGACAATTTAAGATATTTTGAAGTGTAAATTTATAAATGAATTTTATAAAATTAAGCTCTTGACTAGGTTTTTTGCCATGTTTTTCCCTAGTCCTTGAACAGGAATTGTTAGAGCTTGACAAAAACAAAATACATTGATATAAGAAGCATTAGTGTTATGATTATAAATTTACATTTCAAAATATCTTAAATTGTCCACTACATATATTGTAAACATAATCCTATATATCACTGAATTTCTTTGTCTGTAGATAATTTTGTTGATAGGCATGGCTAGTTATTTATTTATAATGTGACACCAAATAAATGTCAATTTTATTCCACTGAAGAAGTTGTTACGAAAACCAGATTATATATATTGTAAAGGTTTTGGAATAAATTTGACTTTTGTGCGAATTGCAGTGTTATCATTGACCTAATAAGTGGAAAAACTATCTGGATAATAAGATACCTTACAGGATTAATGAAATGTACGGTCCCCTGTATATATATGTGCGCGTTGTTGGGCACTTTGTTTTGTAGAATTTCTTCTTCACTATTTTGATTTTGAAAACGATTTCTAGTTAAACAAGAAACTTACATCAGGACGATATGCTTAAAAGGAGAATATTCATTTAACTTCCTCTATATGGTTTATTTGTAGGAATATGCATCTTTATAGGAACTGCCAAAGTACCTACATAATTCGCAAATATTAAACTATTTCTTTTAAATTTATTACGATTAATTTAGTTTGTTTAAAGTACGAAATAATTACTGATTCAAGTTTTCGTGAAAATTACATCACTTTCTCGATAATATTGATCCGTACAGATTAACCAATACTATTCGGAAATGCAACGGGAAAGAGATGATGCAAGTTTGTTACACCTGAATGTTGGTTGCTGATGCAACATGTGTACTTCTTAAGGTAATATTTGAGAATTGTAGATATACATATACATATAAACTGAATATTAATTTATAATGTAATAAAGTATTTATCTGTTTTTAACTTTGATTTATAGTGTTATGTAGAACTTGCATTCGCATAGATCTATGTATGTAATATAATAGCAAAAAGTAATCTACCTCAATTTCCTTAGATACAACAGTATATTAAAACTAGTTTCCTAGCAAACACAGACTCTTAGCTCTATAATTAAGTCCGACTATGTTATTTTTTCCCCAATGAAATGCGACCGTTGTATTTGAGCATACTTTCATTGCAAGTAGTTAATGTAATTCGTTGTTAATTAGATGCGTTTCCTATTACGTTATTGCATTTATAATGCGTTAGTTTATTAGATAATTCGTTTTTAAATAAAGTAACCACTTCTTTCTGTTAAACTTTTCTATTTCCGCCAAGTTCTTAGCCTCCGAAAAAACAAAAAGTATTGTAGATCTGTGTATCCTTACTGTATGGTGTCTTTTAACAAGTTTATCCCAAACTGTAGACAAATAATACTATCTTCGTTATTTAAACCTAAACGAGGTATAAATTTTTCCATTACAATGCCAACAGCATCAATTCAAAATCAGCATTACATACTTTTGTAACTATCAATTATCGACGACCTTCTAAGTTGATTACATTCAGCTGATGAATAGTATAGATGAGTTCGCAAGGTTTAAACATTAATTAAAGATAAAAAAACAAAATTCATACAAAAAACAATACTTTCGTAACGCTTGCAAAAATTGTTTCTTAAAAATGACGCAACCGATTTGGAGACATCTCCGCGAGAGCAATGAACATTATTCTTAACTGCAACGCAATTGAACATGTCTAGATCTCTATTTTGTAAGACCAGGAAATGTTCTACATAGATTTATTGAGAAACCATATCGTAAGGGTCATCAGGATTATTGCACGCTTTTACTAAAAGTCAAAACAAAAATTTGACTTTATTTACTTCACTTCACATTTAGTTCACTATTTACAAACCTATACGTTAAATTTCCTAAGTAAAATTAAATTTACTTAATTTATTTAATTTTCTGTGATGAATAATTTTTCAAGGTTATTTCTTAACCGTACTGTTTTATGAGAAGCACGATCATTGTTGGTTTACTGTCATATATGTACGCATAGAATAGAAAGTTTATAAATGAAATTAATTTAACATAAAATCCATTTATTTTCTTTCAATTTACGTATCTATTAAATTTATCTTAGTCGTGATTGGAACAGCACATTTGGGAATATTTCTCAAGGAGAGAGATGATATAAAATCTCCATCAATACTCGTATTCTCTACCATTTAAGACAAGCAAATAAAGCAATTCTGCTTTCAACTGTGGAAATAACATTAGTCATTAGCCATTAAAGTCCTATTGTCAGTATAATATAAAATAAGTTATGTTACGTATTAAGTCGTGTGTAAACTTCAACAGTATCCATACGGTTTTCTTGCTGAAATAGGAGAATTGTAAGAAGTTGCAATAGTCTTTTGCAAGCAGGGCCTGAACGTTGTTAAAGCAAGCGTATGTAGCAATACTTAACTAATAAACGAAGAAAGCCATTGCTGGCAAGTTAATTTGTGTATTGTCTAAAACATTAGTAATTTAAAATGAAATAAAATCTTATTGTTAGGGGTTTTTTTTATTGAATCTGCCGCGAAATTTTGTACTTAACCTGAGCTAGATTCATCTTCTTTAGATAAAGGAGGTGAGATTGATCTATACCTTAATTGATGGAAAGAAAACATGCATTTATACAAATAGGATATTAGAAAGAGTATCATAAAGAAAATCTTATTGTGAAAGTCTATTGTTAAGTTGTCTATTGTTGTTGTTGTTGTCTATCTGTTGTCCTCTTCTCATACATTCAAAGAATGAACTACTTTTCCGCTTTTGGTTTTGCACATTTAGGGATTAGAAAGTCAACTAGCTAGAGTATACCTCTTGTTGACATTATCTTTCTTGGTATTTTCGTTTTATAAACCACGACTTAAACATTTATCCACCATTTTATATTGGATTCCAACTTCTACAACTAGGTGGCGTCTGTTTTCATCCACACATTGTTATCACTATTTTTCTTGTTATTTTTTTCTTTACAAACCGCAGTATACTAATCTATCCAACATTTATATTGTATTCCAATGTCTGTTGTTTCATATTATTTCGCCCAACTGTGTTTCTAGTTAAGTCAGTCAGTTGTCTTCAAGAATAAAGAAATCCATTTGGTATAAGTGACATATTGTAACAGTTACAGCCATCCTGTCGGTTGCTTCGTTACCGTATGTACTATCGAGGGCAAATATCAAACTGCAATAAAACGCGTCTATTGTGGGCTTTCCGTTCTGAATTGTTATTGACGTATACATAACTGGGCAACTGCAATAAGCCGTATAGCTGCAGACCAAAGGGTAGCGAGCATTTAAAAGAATTTTAGCTAGTGAATTGTGAATATATTGGAAATAAATGTGATGATACTGAATTCAGGAAGAACGTAGATAAATTAATAAAAGAAAAAAGTTTATGATAAATTAGTCATTATTTTATCGTGAAAAATATTGTTTAAATAATAATTACAAAAATTATAAAATTAGAAAGTAATATTATTTTCTTAGCATTCGCTTTAATGTTTTAATTGAAGCTACACAAACTATACAATAAGTCTTAAAGATATACAGTATATTATACATTTATACTATTAGTATTCTTAAGAAGTTTTAATCGTTTCAATAATTACTGCACTTACAGCAATTTTAAAGAGATTTAGAATTTAAAGGGAGCACTGCTGAACTAAATTAATTATAATTTTATAATCAAAAACTAATCAATCCTGAAGTACTTGGAAACTCTCTAATTTTACAGGATAACTAAAAGGTTGGTAATATATTATCCCTAAGATAAGTTATATAACTTTAAGCCAAAGATTTTAGTAGATAATAATATTTCATTAGACGAATTAATTTGTAATGTAGAGTATATTATTCGAAATTAAGTAGAATCACGTACACAAAACACATTGCGAAACAAGTTAGTCAATATAATATCCAATTATAAAAATAGATATAGTAGTAAAAGCAAAAATAGATTATATTATTAATTATTTGTCACTAATTAAATGTCAATTTCTTCCACAGACGAAATTTGAACGAACACCTAACAAATTATAAAGGTTCTGGAATAAATGATATTTTATCGAATTAATAGTGTTTGAATTGACCTAAAAGTAGAATAATATCTGAACTGTGCTTATCTATGCACATAATGGTTAGAAAAATACATTAATTATACCTGTTTTAATAAATTTAAACTAAATTCATTATTTTGTGATTGCGTAAATTTTAAAAATATAAATTTCTTTAAACTTCATTTAAATAGTTTCTCAATAAGGCATCCGAAACAATAAATAGAATCTTGTTATTATATTAAAAAGCATATTACTGAAAATTTACATGTGTAAAACATTCATGTTTTATCCATATATGTATAATAGCAAACGATATTTACTTTTGCCAAAGAAGCAGCTTGTGCTTACGAAATCTAGTTAACAATTCTAGTCAGCATTACTTCTTAATATAAAGAGCAAATGCAACTATTGTAAATGAGATTACAATATATCGCTTTACATTTCTTACAAATCTTTCTACCTGAAATTTGCCTGCTAGGTATCAAGCTCTAATTCTAATTACAACCGCCCAGTGTGAGTAGTCAAATGTGTCGAATACCTGCGGAAGGCCATGTCGCTTGAAGTCTGATTCATTACATTTGCCCTCGATAGTACATGCCAAGATGTCCTGAAACCAAGACTCAAGCCATGTGTTCTGTTTACTTATTTCCACAACAACTTTTTTTATTTAATTTTGATGGAGTGAGTTTATTGTATATCCCATCGAAGATATGCCCTTTATTGCTTGATTGAATATGTGGCACTTCCAGTACTTGTCATCTGATACTCTCTCCTTGCAATTGAAGCTCTTTAAATTGCAAACCTTCTGCAATTATGCATTTCTGCATTATGATTACTAGATATAACTTCTACGTTAGAGAGTCCCAGTTTGAATAATATGCACCATAACTGACTGGTCAAACAATCATGTTTTGTGGATGTATCAGTAGTAGTAGTATAGTATGGGTTTTGTATATAAGATACGTTATTACAACAATCGATAGTTTTCAATAGAATCTTCTCGATGGAGAACTAACTTAAAACTGATATTGCTGATTTTTTCAGAAAGCCAGATTTACGTTCGTGCTATTTTTGTAGTAATGATGAATTAATATGCGTTACTTAATCGCATTTGTATAATGTTTTCTAGGGTATAAAATACGATGCCTCAGTCAGTGATATTGTTGTGATTGTTACTTGTAATGACAAATCAAAGCTTTTTGTTCTTCATAAACTGAACTAATACGTCTTCAAGGATCAGATTCCTAACTTTAAATATAAAATATTAACTGATGTAAAACGTAAAGGAATCGTAGCTTGGTAAGTCTCACGTTCGTGAGTTCACTGTAGCCAAATACATATATGTAAAATTAAAAAAATATATTTTTATTATTTGGACGATAAACGAGTTGACGAATCAAAAAAATTTCTAGGACATGTTTGTGTCGTACTCGTGTTCTTTGAATTTCTCATTTGAATAGTACAAAACCACTAAATTAATGATTTGTATTAGTAGAAATAGCAGAGTTAGCTTGCGAAGACAGTGAAATTGATTAAGTGAATACCTCCAACACAAAAATTCTCTCTATACGTTTCTCCTACATAATAATTGTGTATAAAAGCTCGATATTCAAAGAAATATGTTATCAAAAACAACTTGTTTTCTGGTTTCCTTGGAATTGGGTTATAGAATTTTGTTTCAAACGTTTATCGCTCCAGGAAATTTGAAACGGATTTTGCACGAATTACTTTGAGGCTCAAGATAGAGATGTATTTCATATGAAAGATCTAGTACTAACAGACAATGTAAATTTCTGTTTTGAGTCTTCATATTAGCCATTAGTTGTGTAGAACTTTCGCAGCAATATGTTTTCTTTATACAGTCAATTTGATTCATCACATTGTTCCATTATTGTACTCGCGTACTTCATTGAAAGAGTCCAGGGGAAATGTATTACCAATCATAATATTTATGTCTGGAAATGTAAATTTACAAAAACAATCCAGTTCCATAAAAAAATCTTGTTGCGTGTGTATATTTTAAGGGATTTATTATTTTCGAGATATTTTACCAAGTTTAAAAATATGCCTATCTACTCACAATCTAATATTCAAATTGTTTCATTTTTATAGAAAGGAGAAAAGTAAATAATATTATGTAATGTACTCAGACATTGACTCAGAGTTTCTATTATGTCCACGAGAATAAAAAGAATAATCAAGCTACATATTACCGCCTTTCATACCATTTCAAGCTTATCATTATCGTCGCAAAACTACTGAAACAGTACAATTTTGCGGTTTAAAATTATATAGAAATGGTAATACTATAGACAGACGTAGTGTGTATAGCTACCTCATAGTTATTATCATATTCTTTTAATGATAATTATAAACCTATGTATACGTTCATACCTGCGAGGCTTGCACAATTAGTAATTAATATCGTGGCTTTATTAGCACAAAAAATTCCATTAAAATTGCACAAGCACACATTTAGGTTACCAATGCATATTAAATGCGAAATATTCAGAACTTTAACTGTATATTGAAAGATCAAGAATACGAAAATGTGAGTGTAGATAGTAGTATCAGACAAGATGTAAATATTATTATAGACATTTATAACAAAGAATATTATTCGATCGTAAAATATTCCAAGAGTTTTTTTCTGAAACTAAATTTAACTCGCCCAAATCTGGGATATATGCAATAAACTGTGTATATACAAGTTCAATGTAGGTAAATTAAACGATGAAGTGGGCTATGCCAAGTGGGAAAACATTTTATCATTATGTATATTTAACCCGGAGGAATTTTCCTTGTAAGTAGATTGATATTTTTGCAGTTGGCACAGACAATGTTTACAGGATGCGTTTATTTCATAAGCAAACACATTTTGCATTTTACAATTACATCTGTAGGTACTATTCACACTTTCTTTTTAGGTATTCTTAATATTTGTGTGGCGATAAAACGATAAGGCATTTTTGTGAATGGCTGTTGTTTTAATATGATAGCTCTACATAAATACCCAAAAAAATTCTGTAGAAGATGAAAAAAAAACTTGAAGCCAAAAACTTTCCAATTATCTGGAGATCCATAAAAATTTTCATTTAAGGTTTTGCTGATCAGCAAAATCTATTAGTTGTGGTCTGAATTCTATTTACATATATTACAAATAATTTCTATTATTCTCATGCTGTAAGCTTCTACAGATGGATTCTAAAGACTACTGTTTTATTTCCGAATTTTGACCATCACATTTCTATTATCTTCATCCATTTTGGTATTCTGGTTACACCAACGATCTCGTACAGTTATGCGACAGGTCTTGTTTAGTTTGTCTCCTTCTTTATTCTTCATAATTCGTAGCGATTCTCGATGTTTTAATGTTGTTGTTGCGCTAAAACTTTGAAGCAAGAGTCTGACTATTGGAGATATTTTTGTAGACTATTGGAAATATTTCTGTATATTCTCGTTGCGTATTTTCTTGGTGTTCTTTAATGATGCAGTCACTGCTTCTTCCACCAATTATTAGAAGACTAGTAAAGGGAACAAACTACGTGCGACGAATAATCAAGTACATTTTTTGGAAACGGCCAAGATCAAAACATTATATTAACTTTTGTTAAGATATAATATCACTTGAATTCACAAAGAATGTATTTTGGCCTGAGAAACGCTCCAGTAATTACACAATAATAGGTCAACGCAACCGGTGTAGGAAGACAGTAGTTAACCTTTCAGAACATCAACTTACACAGGAGAAAGCATAAATCTAGTAAAAAAATCTAATGTTTCTAAGATAGCTGACGAAGAAATTATTACCAATGCTCGATTTGGTGTATGAAATGTACACTCTCTTTCTAAAGTAATGTCTCCCCCAGCTAACGGGTTCCTATCAATAAAGTCTTCCAATAAACGTACTCTAGCCGTCGAGTGACCTCGGTTACCCAGCATTGCTATAACCGAGGTCGCCCGACGGCTAGAGTACGTCCATTGGAAAGCGTTATTGATATAAACCCGTTGGCTGGGGGAGACATTACTTTAGAAAGAGAGGATACATCGCCACTAACGAGAAAGAGAGAGGAGGAAGAAGCAACACTTCTAAACCAGAACAGTGAGGTTTATAAGATATTGGGAGAACTAACACTTGATCAGCATACAGCTGATAACAGAAATTCAACTAAAATAATGGAGAGAGAGAGGACTATAATTGGAAGATGTCCTGATTTACGTACATACTTCTAACAGCGGACTACTACAATAATCTGAACAAAGATCTAACCAATAAGATTCTAACAAGTCGTAAAGAATTCAGTTATACCGAAGAAAAAACAAAAATGGCCACATCCTAAAGGAAGGCTACATTGTGGCAACTAATGATTGACAAAAGCAAGAAACCTAAGACCAATCGTCAGTGCTCGTGGATTGCAGGAATTGGCGAGATATGTGGCTTAATATACCGAACAAACAAAAACAGTTAACTGACAAATTTTGTACAATATTTTGTAGACATATTCTAGCAGCACGATATACTTAGAGCTAAGCAGAAGCATTCATCTTGATATTAGTATACGAAACGTTGTAGACAATTAAGCAATTCTCACCAGAAGATTTGATAGAACCAAATCTGTGCCTAATCTGAATGTGCGTATGGAATGAGAGCATTTATAAACAGAACAGTGGTGTCACAATAGACTCACTACCACCATCAATTATGGGTAAGATCTTCGTGGAAGCTCTTAAGCAAGAATATTGGTACAATACTTAGTGTAACGTTTTTGTTTTGGCGGGGTCTTGCATAGTTTGTCCAATCTTCTGGTATTCAAATAATAGAAAAGAACATGAAATCCAAAAATACATCGGTGAAATAGCCGAGAAATTGCACAACTACAACTACAACATCCAAGTTTTGACCACTGCTATGCACTACCATCAGAGATTAATAATGTTACTGGAAATTGCAAAGAATCTTATTAATTTCAACCAAGCAAAAAAAATTGAGCAACAGCAAGCAAAAACTTTGACGTAACCACAACGCTAAAGCGGATGCAGCCAACCCAACTGTAACTGTCAGGAAGCAGCAATGTTAAAACGAAAAAAGATATATAACGAGCTACATTTTAGTGCCATATTTGGTCTTGTGCCGCAATAAATGTTCTGCAGTATAAGATTTAGTTTGAATATGACATTTATGGCTTGGGGTTAGTTATTATAGACATTCCTCATCTTAATCAAGGTTAATTGAATTGGGTGAATCTAAATAATAAAAGGTATACATATGCTTAAGATTGTAGATCTAACTTCAACGTTTTACTACAAAATACAAATGGTTAACCGTATAATCTGAAGATTCTACTGGTGAACTGATAACATCGCCTATAAGGAGGCGTTGAAGAAATTGTAGAGTTTGTATAACAAAAATTCTGGTGGCTGTGAAATAAAGATCAAATTCCAATCATTTTGATACAATGTACATCGATTTTTCGCATTTATGGAAGAAATGTCAGGAAGGGGTATTAATAAAGTGAAGAGTGTTTAGAACGCAGCAGATTTGAGTTTTCTCAGAATATGTGTATCATGTCAAACTGTTCACAATGCACTTTTGTAGCAATTTAGGGCTACAATCACAGACCATGACCTGAACATTTTATTATTTTTTCCAATTTATAACAATTTATCAGAAGATATACACATTCACATGCATATACCCGAATTATCAGCTTATCTGTAATAATATTAGTGAAACATAATTATGTGAGAAGTCTACAATAACATCCAATGACCTACCATATCGAATTTGCTCTTCTTTTTATAATCTAAAATTGTATGATCTCAAACTGATTCATCTTGTTTATGTTTTTTTTCCGGTGCCGTTTGCCTCTCCATTATCAACGATTGCTCTGTTGCTCGGTTTTTATTGTCACATATTTATGGTTTCAATTGAAAAGTATTATCTTAAGATAATAGCCATTACTCAATCTCTGCAAGACAATTATCATCATTGAATGCTATTTCTATAACGCGATAAAAGGAAGGAATGGTACGAGCGATATAAACTTATTATTAGACGCACATAATTCTCTTCAATCGGAATAAAATAAAAATTTTAAGTCACGAAACTCGTGCATATGTATTATATAGAATTATGTAATTAGGTCAGTACTGTTACTTAAATGGAATTAAATTTATAAAATTACCTCGATATTACTTGCAAACTGATTTGAATCTAAACGTGTATTACTCGAGCCTTACAATTTAAATGCTGAACTTGCAAAGAAAGTGTTAGAATGTTACATAAACCCGAAGTCAATACACTTTTAAATGCACACATACATACATACTTACTTTCATGTCTAGAATTCGCTTTCCAGATATTCTTCAAGAACGACATCTTTAACGTAAAATCACGGAGAGTTTATTCTAAATAATTCGGCGAAAATTTTAAAAAATACCGGAAACAATACTAAGACAATCACGCACTGATTTTAGATCGAATTCTCGCAACATCCAACAAGAATTGAAGTCGAGATACACTTTTAATTGAAAGATGCAATTTCTCCTTTATTTATTATTTTTCCGCGTCTGTTCTACTCGAATGTCAAAACAAGAATGGCTTTTGCCGACTAGCTTGAGCGATTGTTGTTGTGGCGATTTTCTGATGAAATTTTCTTGAGAACGGACAACGCGGTCGCTTTGAGTGAATGTTAATGTTGTTATCGTTTAAATGATTTTGTCAGAAATTATGACGTTCGAAAATCGTCCGCGTGTGTTTTGGACAGTTTCTGTGCCTGTCGCAAGTTGTGCTTGTTGCTTCACGGTTTGAGATTTCTATTTTTAATGATATCACTAAAGGACGAATCTTTCTAATATTATGTGTAATGCGCATTAAATATAGCGCCATGTGCTAGTTGTAATGTTTTTGTTTATTATAGATCTGATTTATTTTAAATTCGAAGACGCAAACTACGTAACCGTCATGTTTACTAATCACGAACTATATAGATATAATTGCAAAAGTCGTGATGAAAGTATAAATACACATATTATTTTATTATCATCTTTGTACACTGACGTTGTGACTTCTCCAATGAATATACATTGACGCACACCTAAATTAGTGCTAATATTGTAGGTAGTAATGTATAATTAGATAAGCCAGGGATACCTTGCAAGTGTGGTATTTCAAAATAGCATAAGCTTATTGTTTATATATAAAAAAAGAAGAACCAGATATTTTAAAACAGTCAGATTAAACATTTTGGAGGACATCAGTTAAGACATACACTGCTTGCTTACACATTAAATAATTTTCAAAAGATTTAAACATCTACATACAATTTATCAAAATTCTTATCCAAAATTCTTAGGAATATTGTAGGAAATTCAGAGAATAGTATAAAAAATTCGTGGGAATTTGTTAAATACGTAAACAAAAAAAATGGTACCACATAATTACGAATTAGTAAGTTTAGATGTGGTATCATTATTCACTAATGTACCTTTAGATTTAGCTTTATCTGGTATCGATAAAAAATGGGATTTAATAAACAATCATAGAAATTTACCGAAAAATGAATTCATGTTGGCTGCTTGGCTTTGCTTAAATTCTACCTATTTTCAATACAAAGACACAATATACAAACATTTTTTTGGAACTGCAATGGGTTCTCCATTATCTGCAGTGATAGCAAATTTAGTAATGGAGGATCTTGAGCAAGATTCTTTGAGTAAACTAAATTGTCATGTTGAATTTTACAAACGGTATGTAGATGATTGCATATGTTGCATTCCGTTAGGTAAAATTGAACATGTTATACACACATTCAATTCCTATCATGACATATTAAAATTTACGTTTGAAAAAGAAAATCAAAATTCTATAAATTTTTTAAATGTTAAAATAATACATAATAACACGAACATAAAAACGAATTGGTACATAAAAGACACTAGTAGCAACAGACACTTAAACTACTATTCAAACACTTCCGTAAATTAAAAAAAAAGCGTAATTAATAGTTTAGTTGACCAAGCTATTAAATTAGCACATCCTGATTTTAGGAAAGAGAATTTAAGCAAAGTTAGATCAATTTTGGACAAAAATAGTTATCCAAAAGAATTTCACGAGAAATTAATAAAAAAAACGAATACATAAACTATACAACACAGGCAATAAACAAAATAGTAAAATATATCACACAATTCCATACATTAACGACTTAAGTGACAACATTAAATACGAATTTAAAAAATCAGATATAAACATTACATTTACACCATACAATAACAGACAGTTATTTACAAATTTAAAAACTAAGATTACAAAAGATAATCAAAGTAATGTCGTATATAAATTACAATGCAAAGACTGTAATAAATGCTGCGTAGGGCAAACTAGACAGTATCTAAAAAAACGACTGTATAATCATCAATACACTGTAACGCATAACATAACCGCGGAAACTGCTTTGTCTAAGCATTCTAAAGAATTACGACATAACTTTGATTTTGATAATGTTAGGATTTTAAAAAAAGAAAATAGTTATAAAAAAATATTAATATATGAAATGATATACTTACATTAAAAAAGAAAATAACACGGTCAATTTTAGAACAGATATAGAAAATTTAAGTATTATTTATAATAATTTAATCACCTAATCACGCCTGAATTTTATAGAATTAAGCTCTTGACTAGGTTTTTTACCATGTTTTTCCCTAGTCCTTGAACAGAATTGTTAGAGCTTGACAAAAAAATACATTGATACAAGGAGCATTAGTGTTATGATTATAAATTTACATTTCAAAATATCTTAAATTGTCCACTATATTGTAAACATAATCCTATATATCACTGAATTTCTTTGTCTGTAGATAATTTTGTTGATAGGCATGGCTACTTATTTATTTATAATTTGACACGAAATAAATGTCAATTTTATTCCACTGACGAAGTTGTTACGAAAACCAGATTATATATATTGTAAAGGTTTTGGAATAAATTTGACTTTTGCTCGAATTGCAGTGTTATCATTGACCTAAAAAGTGGAAAAACTATTTGGATAATAACATATTTTCACTTTATAAAAAAACCAGAAAATACCAGCAGAATATTCTACTTAACCAATATCAGCTAAATTAGCTAAATTTTCTGTCAAAAACAAGTAATAATTCAATATCACTTGAATTAGTTTTGCCCTACGCTATTTCTTTGGAAATTGAGACTAGCTTTATATTTGCAGTAATGCACTGTTTTTTTTTACCAAGACTAACAACGTTGTGGGTTGGATCTTGCATTTTCACAACTAGTGGTCCAATCACGTCAATTGTCTTTTTTGTTGAAATGTCTCTTTGGGAAATACAAGTGAGGCGCAATGGCGTGAAGATTATTGCCTTGACTGAAGACTGAAGATTGACAATAGTCAACGTGAGATTGTATAGAAACTTATTCTTCTTTATCGTACGACTATTGGGTTTCAGCGGTTTAGGGTAATAGGTTTACATGCTAGGATATTAAAACAATGTCGATAAAGATCCAAAGTCGTTGTATATTGCTACAAGCTTTACGAAGTGATCTCTTCGTCTGAAACGAGAAAAAATTGACTTGACTGTAAAGATATTCGAAAAGATGACCTCCTACATGATTCCTTAGTTTGCTCGGAAATATATAGATTGGAATTTAGATAGATGTAACAGAGTTTCTTTACTGAACTTAGTTTTAAAATATTCTGATGGAAGCACATTTATCTGGAGAATATCAGGATTAAGATACAGATAACTGTATATGCTTGCTTAAGTGTCTCTGCATGGGGATATAAGGATGTTCTCAACATGTTCGTGACTTTCTGAATTTCCCGCCTTTTAACTGCTTCTGTCAACAAACATCTGTCAGTTGACTTCTGTTAAAATTTGAACAAGCTGCGTCATTTAGTTTGTGTTTGACAGCCATTGATAGCAGACTACTTGATTGGAGGAAAAAATGGAAAAAAGTGAATTTCGTGTGCCCATTACGTATTACTTTCTGCGGAAAAACACCATCACTCAAAGCAAGATTTAGATTGATAATTACTATTGGAACTCTGCAGCATCAATTTCAATGGTAAAAATGTGGTTTACTGAAATTCGTTGTGACCGCAGAAGCACGGAAGATGCCGAACATTCTAGACGCCCAATTCAGGTCTCTAAACGCAAACAATTAAAAAAATTCACGATACGGTCTTGTGAAGGCCAAGGTGGGTTTGTTAGCCAATAATGTCATGGCGACCGTTTTTTGAGATGCACCCGGTATAATCCACATTGACTACCTTCAAACGGGTAAAATAATTAAGGGCGAATATTATGCAAACTTATTCGGTCAATTTAAGGAGGAATAAAAAAACACGACCGCAATTGGTCAAGGAAATATGTAGTTCTTTTCCACCAGGACAACGCAGGAGTCCACACCTGTGCAGTTTCTATTGAAAAGTCCGTGAATTAGGCTATGAATTGGTCCCTTATCCGCCCTATTCTCCGGATTCAGCCCCAAGTGGCTATTTCTTGTTTCCAAACCTGAAAAAATGATTCGGCGGAAAGACATCTGACTTCAACGATGAAAACACAAACAAATACCTATTTTGATGACCTCGACAAATTTTATTTTTAGGAAGGGATAAAAAAATTGGAGAAACGTTGGACAAAGTGTATAGATCTCAAAGGAGACTATGTTCAAAAATAAATTTCTTTTTCCAAAAACCTGTGTTTCATTTAAAAAGTTACAGGCATATTAACCCGCCCTCATAGTAGTGTTTCAAGAAAAAGCGCATTTTGCACATTACCTAGGCCGTAATGTGACGCTACATTGTTTGCAGATCGTGAACAAATAGGTACCTGACGCCATTGGGATATAGTGTTTAAAGTAGTCAGCTCATAGTTCTGACTTGAATGGGATAAAACATGTTTGGGATCATCTTAAACGGGATGTTTAACATCGAAATTCTTATCCGGAAAAGTTGGCTGAACTGGCCAATACAAGTTTTGAAGGATGCTATAAAATTTTCCGACACATTGTCATAAATCTTTTCTATAGCATCCAAAGATGTTTGAGGGAAGTTATTCGAGCGAAAGACAACAATACAATAGTTCAAACTATTGGTTCTTTTTTCAATTATAATAAAATAAGGATTGTTTTTGCCCTTACATATTTATAAAATTGTTAAAAACGATTTTTTGTACCCTTATTTCAATAAAATAAATAAATTTTATAGATGCTCTAAAATTGAATAAATTTTTGAAAAGTTATTGTTACGCTAATTAAAGTAAGGCGAATAAATACATAATTTAAATTTCTCGGATATGTTTGTTGCTGATAGGAATTGCTAAATTTACACAGATTAGTACCTACTTAAAAACCAGGCATTTAAATAGATTTTAATTTCTTCAAAAACACAGCTCTAAAATACAGAATCAGTCTAATAAACAAAAGAGTTCACTGTTACATATTTTGAGCAAATGCGAAATTGGATACAATTCTAAACAAAAGTTGAGACATGCTACAAAACAACTGATTTGATTTTAGTATGCGTAATAATACAAATATTCAGTCAGTAAATACTTACAACAAAGAAAGAATAAACTGTATATGCATATCTCTCTGCCATATACAACATGAAAATGACACATAAACCAAAGGAAGGGTTGCCTTATCAAAACAAAAAAAAATCCGTTGAATTATTAAAAAATATTTTTTACTTCATTGCGCAAAATATAACATGACATATGTACATACATAGATGAGACAAAATATATCTACAACATAAAATTATAGTATCTCTGCAATAAATTAGAACACATTCTACTGAAGATAATTCTTAGTTTAATTAGAATTAACACAATATTTTAGACGTAGAACAAAACAATTACAACAAGATTATACAGCACATTACATGTCTTGTAAAATTTTGTAAAACTATTTGTGGCTGTAACACATTTGCTATTTTAGGAAAGTAAATAAATGGGATAATACTAATAGTGTTAATAATATACAATATTTTATACGTTTTTGGTAATACTATGTATCCCAATTACAATAATACAATTGTGTGTAAATATCCTGTACGTATTTGTCACTCCTAATGAATATAAGCAAGTAACTAAGTAGAATGCGTAAGAATATGTATCTATGGATTCAGAATGTTTACCATGTTTTTTAAGTCAGAGACATTGGTAACACAATTTTCACACATTCTAAAGAATGTAACAAGACTTACACCAAAACTAGCGCCTCGATGTAGGCAATTAACATAGCTTCACTTCTTATCTGATTATTCAATTACTATTTTAATTAGGATGCATGAGTAATGCTAGAATAGGCGAACATGTAAGATCAGCACTTATCACACTTTGTAAATAGTGTAACTTGAATACCATAACAGATATAATAGTGCTCGCTTGTACTTTTTTCTAGAAAATTTTGTGTTCTACAAAAAGGGGTCGTACCAATTCTCGAGAGCTTGAGCCGTTGAGGCTGTGTCTGAAAAAGGAGCAAAAATATCATGCAAACGTTACTTTTTTCGCAAATGCAGCCTAAACGGCGCAAACTATCAAAAACCTTGTAGGACCTTCTTTGTAGAGCATGAAATTTTCTACAACAAAGTCTGGGAGAGAACCGTTCTATCTGTTATGTCTTTAAAATTATACTATAGTTTTGTTCACTTAATTAATCTTATTATATAATTGTTATTCAATTTAATTACTACTATACCTTGTTTTTTATTTAGAGGACCAAATGATAAAATCCGCTTTACATTAGGCAAAGTCAACTGACAGCTATTTTGGCGGTAAATTTAAATGATGTATTAGAATCAAATAAGTTATTTACGGTAAGATCTGATTGGTGTTTGCCATTTGTAGGACGTAAATTTACCCAAAATCTTAAACAAACTGATCCCCGTTAGGAGAATGTGGTCTTCAGATATATGTATGTTCCATTTTAAATGCTAACAAGTTGTTTAGCTTGCGGTCAATACACTAATGAAGTATATGCATTATTTTTGTCAGCATCTAGCGTAGCCCCAAATCGATTAATTTCTAGCTAATCTTGGATAATAAGAAACTAATTTAATATTATTATTTATTGCGAACTTTAATAAATTTGAAGCCAGACTGCTTCTAAACAGAGATTCATTGCAAATTATTTATTAAGAACGTTTCTTAACAGGGCATAGAACGAAAATGCTTTACGTATAATCTAACAGCTTTATTTACCAATAAAATAAATAACAAATGTTGACAGTTCAAAAATCTATATTTTCGGAAAAATGAAGCTTCATTTATTTCAATACCTCCACTTACTCCACCTTCCCCAAGAGATAACGCCAACAATTTGTTGACCTAATCTCCCGGGTTTCTCACGCTGACTAACCAATTGTCTTCAGCCACCAAAAAGGTAGAAGGACGCAAGAAGCGAGCCCCAAATATAAATTTTATTATGTACAATATTCATGTACGTATATTTTTCCATCTTCTAGTGATAAAGCCTCATACTTCGCTAACTTACAACTTAATACAAAACTATTGAGGCCCCTCCACCTTCCCCAAGACATAAAGCCAAAAAATTGTTGACCTCATTTCCTGGCTCCCTCACGCTGACCCACCAATTGTCTCCTAGCACCGAAAAGGTACAAGGGCGCGAGAGGTGAGCCCCAAACAAATATTACACTAGAACTGTACATACGTCATAAATTGCAATAGGTATGCATTTACTGGATGCTTACGTACAAAACGAATATGAACTATATTCGCTTCGTAACAGCAATCTCATAATAATTAATTTAGATTTTAGTAAGTAATCCAACCTTTACAGTAATATAAATTTAATTATTGAACGTAATATCTGCTTAGTTAGTCTACCAACAGCCACAACGAAAGATAAAAATACTAATCTTTAACTAAGCAAATACATATTTTTCGGTAAATTAATCTAAAAATATATATGGTAGAGCTCGTATCTAAAAAGAGTACCTGGAGAAGGGAGACGTTTCGTAAATGTTGGTACAAACTAACTCCACCGTTAGAAATCGTTGTCGCTTCACCGGTGACCTGTAACAGAATGTAAAATACCTAAAAGACCATCGAAAACTTTCACTCTAACATCACTCTGACACATTCAGTACACAACCTTCCAACTCGATCATCCTCACACACTCACCAGATAATCGCACACAGGCATTCATCAAGCACAAGATGAGAATAACTTGCACTCCAACATCACGGTCACATACTCAGAACACAAACACTTCAGAGAATTCGTGTCGTTGTAGAAGAAACGACACGACAAAGAATGCAAGACTATAACCCAACATCAATACATTGCAGCAGTCATTGATCCCAAATCAGAAAAATGAAGATATACGCAAGATTGGGGCTGTCACATCGATACTCTTGTGGACGCTAAGCACCCACAACAGTTTGATAGGCCTCATACAGAGGCATTTTGGTGTCATTGGAACTGTACCATTAGAGCAACCATTCGAACGTATCCGAATGTCAAACAAGAAGCAAGAACCCAACGACCATACGAGCTCTACTGACAGCATTCGCATTATGGCATACCTCCATTGTGTAAAATTTGGGAAATTTGGGAAACTACGGAGCAATCAAATTGAATATATAGTCAGCAAAGGAATCAAGCGCACGATGAAAATAACTTGCACGCCAACATCAGCCTCATACACTCACCAACTAATCGCTCACATTCGTTCATCTAACACACTATGAAAATAACTTGCACTCTAACATCACTCTCACACACTCAGTACACAAATACTCACGAGAATTCGTGTCGTTGTAGAAGAAACGACACGATAAAAAATGCAAGGTTATAACCCAACGTGAATACATTGCAGCAGTCATTGATCGCAAATTAGAACAATGGAGATATACGCTAAGATTGGGGCTGCCACATCGATGAAGCACCCACAACCGTTTGATAGGCCTCATACAGAGGCATTGTGGCGTCATTGAAACTGTGCCATTAGAGCACCCATTCGGACGTATCCCAATGTCAAACAAGAAGCAAGAACCCAACGTCCATACGAGCTCCAATGACAGCATTCGCACTATTGCATACCTCCCTTGTGTAAACTTTGGGAAATGAGTTACTACAGAGTATTCACATTGAATATATAGTCAGCCAAGAAATCAAGCACACGAAGAAAGTAACTTGCAATCCCATACATTCAGCACCCAAACACTCAACTCAAGAAACGAAACGACCTTACCCAACATGAATGCTTTACAACAATCGTTGACAATATTTGAAAAAAAATAACAACACAGCTTTCATATTGAGTAGTTGGTTAGTTGGTAACAAAATACCAACTAATCCTATAACGACGGCACGCATTTGTGCGGGGAATTATGAAGTTAGAAATAACTCAAAAATTGAAACTTTACGGACATAACGGGAATAATATAGTTAGTAGAAAATTAAATGTGAAAGCCGCACAGATAGAAATACAACAGCGGAAAATACTGTTGTTAGAAAATGAACCCCACGGACAACGATACGTCCGTCCGCAATAACGGCACGTACCGAAGTGACACTAATAATAAACAAACGGCGATGTCGAAGGACATTTGTGGCGTCACTTAATGACTTTGCGATTATTGTTATTAAACAAATAATAAAAAGGACTGTGTAAACACTAAGTGCATATACAGGGCGGTACATTATCTAGTATACAGGGTGGTATATTAACAGTGTTGTATACAGGGTGGTGCATACTTGCGGCTGTATACAGGGTGATATATATAGTTTAGCGGTTTATTAAGTTACGAACTTAATAAATGTATCTATACTGAAGAAGAAATAGAAGAAAGAAAAATATATGAATATGTTAGAATAAATGCAAAATTTAATTTTGCAAAAATTTATTTAAATGAACATGTGAATGTATTCGTGTTCATTTCGATCATTCCTCCAACTGGAAGATAATTTTCTAGCTGCGCTTTCATCATAATAAAAAGCAGGAGCTTTTTATTTTGCAAACTCTTTTCGTACCATAAAGATTTGTATATAGCACTGAAAATCTCAGAAAACTTCTTATCATGTATTTAATTGTGTCGTCAAATGTAGGTACCACTGCCTTTCTTCCAACTCGTTTTAATGGCGGTGAAATTAGTTTTATATTTACCAAGAATACGGAAAACACTTGTTTTCGAAACACCTACAATTATTGTTAAAAATAAATATATTTACATATTCATAACAATTTATGTATGTTAGGTACCTAAAGTGTTTGCAATTTGCAGTGTTATCAGTGTTTTCTTTATTGTAGGATTATTATCAATAATTCTCTTGTACATGTTCAGTATAACTTGCTTTTCCTGTAAGTACAAAGAAATGTCCACGGCCCAAAACTAACATGTTTTCTTGGAGGAGATATTGATAATCCACTTGTACTAGGCTGTGGATCCATTTTTACCATCAAATAGTTAAAAAAACTGATTTTCTTGTTTAATCGTAGTAGAAACATATGTAATAGAAAAATATTTCTGCATTGTGTCTACAATATGGCGTCGTTAAAGTCTAGGAAATTTGGACACTGCAAACATGACCGGTAATAAATCAATCATAAGCTTATATTTTGGCGGGCTATTTTCGATTAGGTCCTCTCATTAAAAAACAAGGTAAGTATAATTATAAAAGGTGGCGCAAATGTAAAGTCGTAAAAAAGAGCTGTGTTTTCATAAAAAGTTTATTTTGAAGTGTAAAAATGATGACGTTAATTGCAAATGGCCACTTTCCGAGTTGACGCATAACGCATATTTCGTTTTACGTCATTTTGAATTTTTGTTCAAACAACATCTAGCACCAAATTGGCGATTTCTTCTTTAATGTTACCTTTCAAGACTTGCAAGATTCGTGGTTTGTTCAATCGTTTGATTGATCATTCAATCTGGAAATTGGTTTCTCAAAATCTCCACAGTTGCCCGAGCTATGCGAGCAGTTGCTCTGTTCTGTTGAAACCATCATTGACCGAGACCCAAAAATCTCATTTAGCATCTGCCTGTAACGCTCACCATTTACGGTTATGGTTACAATGATTATTCTTGCACTTCATATGGATTCTTTTTGCCTCAGAAATGTTAATTTTGTTTGTCAACATAACCACTTACGTGGAAATGGGCTTCGTCTCTCATTATGATTTTTGATATGAAATCATCTTCATCTTGCATCAAGTTCAACAGAGTATGGCAGTAAGTTAACCTTGTCCGAAGGTCAGCAGGTAGCAATTCGTCAACAGTTTGCAGTTTGTCGAAAAATATTTTCAAATCTTTCACTAAAATTAGCTGCAAAGAACGTCTGCTGATGCTTAACTGTGTGCATCGTCGTCTCGTTAATGTTTGTGGATTCTTTCTAACGTCGCCGAAATAATTTCTTTACGATTCAAAAAACGACTTCTGGTTAATTGCTGGTTATGGATAAAGAATTGTAGATATAGTTTTCATAGCTAGAAGCGAAAACAAAAATTATTCAATCAAAGCTTTTTTTTAATATCGATTTGCTACTATACTTGCACAAAGTTATTGGTGATTGATGAACAAGCTCTCAATGCATTCAACTTAAACATGTCGATTATTACGATTTTTCAAATGCAAACATGTTTCAGTAGTTCGTTGAAATGTACGAAAAAGTAAATAAAACTTACAACAAACTACATTCTTTCTGATTATCCGCTCAAAAACTTTGTTATACTTACGTACGTATGTTATAGGTTAAGTAACCAAACAGAGTTCATATATTTATATCATTTTGATTAGATTCGGTTAAGAACATTTTCTTTCAGCATAATAGAAAAGTTTGTAGTAGCGTCTTCAAATAGGTTCTTTGCCTTTGTTTTTATTACTATGGCACCCAAAGCATTTTGTTTGTGAATGCACTTCTGAATCCATATTACAAATAATTTTTCAATGTTTGCTATTACAACGTTGTAGTGATAGTAGTTCTATTTTTGCAATGCGACAAATCAAGAAACATTACAGAAAAGTTCAAAGAGACTCTATAAAAGAATTGAATAATAATCATTCGATGACGGCTAACAATCCCTAACTGCTTTTGCATTTATGTTACTTGCAGTAATATGTAATAGCAACATCGTTCAATGCACCATTGTTTGATCATTTTTAATTATTAAAAATTGTCACATTCTTGTTCATTGTCACATACTGTTACATACATTTCCGTATACATATATATACATCCATAATTAATTAAATCATCCATGTGTGATGTTTAAACGGGTGAAGGAACTTCAAAGGTAGCATCGATTTGGCGAACTTTCAGTCTGGACTTTGCCCTTATCTAGACCAGACGAGCAAAAAATAGTTCAATCTCCTGTAGAACAGATTTGAACGTTCCTAATTTATCCGAACTCTATAAATATATCTGATATTATTAATTCGTACTTATTATATATTCATAAAATGTTTGAAAAATTTAGGCAGATGATAATGCATTATTTTAGTTGTAATTACATATGCGTCAGCTTTTTCCGAGCCTATAATACATTTTAAAATACGTAAGCACTCAACAGAAGTATGACCAAAGTTTGCATATTACATGAGTATATTGATTTATTGAATAAAATGTTTATTAGTACCTAATGAATATGAATATGTTTTTTTTTTACTTAAAAGTTTTATAAGTATAAATGTTGCAGTTTGAATGACTTCGGAAAATATTCTCATAAATAAATGTAGGTAGATACATACGTTGAATTTTTGGATCTTGTCCGTTACGTCATAAGTAATGTCAGGATGAATCAAATCATTGACAAATTGTGGCGGCATCTATGTTCAATCAACAAAACTAACACTTAGGTACTCGTAAATCCACTAAAAAGGTTTGTGTTGAAACTATAAGCTTTATTTAAATTTAGGTTTTGATATTAAGGCTCTATTTTCACTCCTAGCGAGTACACCCCTAAACTAACGTCGGGTGTGTGTGTTTGTTATCCAATTTATTTGTAAATATACTGGTAAACACACACGCACACACCCGACGTTAGTTTAGGGTGTACTCGCCAGGAGTGAAAATAGAGCCTTAACACAATTGACACAATGTAATGAAACTTATTTTATATATATTACGATATTACCGACTAATTTTGAAGAGTGCCCTCTAGAGACCAATAGATCAACCTGAATGAAGCTGACTATCACGAAACGATATATCTCCACCTTGCTATCTATCTATCTTCATCACACTTCTATATAGCCAATACGAATAGTATCTAGGCGTATGTCTTCTTAACGCAACGACTCATATATCTTATTTACATTTCTTTCTAACGTACATTAAATATCGGCGATTAATGTTTTACGTACATCTTTGCTAAACTACATTGTTAATGACGTAACGGACAAGATCCAAAAATTCAACTATACATATGTATATGCAATAAAGATATAGGAAATGATTGGAGTTTGGTATCTAATCTGAAATATTATAAATCATAAATAAAAACAAATAAACGGGGATTTCTATTACAATGAGATGTTTAAATTCGGCTTGGATTATATATAAAGCACAAATCTCTTTAATGCAAGTAATAGAGACATATTTGTAGTATTCAAATTTGTGATTATTCTAAAAGTTTGAACATTTTGGTAGATGATTTGTAGGGCGTATTTTCTCTAGCAAGATTATTGGTTGGCGAATATTCATATCCTAATTAGCATCTAAAACTATGTGCATCAGCTTTTCACTAAACGTTATAAAATGTTTTCCAACGCAGAGGATGTCATTATTTTTGGAACAGATAATAAAAAAATATATATTTGGTTCACGTAGGTATAAACTTTATTGCATGTCAACTCTTCAGATTTACAAGCAAAATTTTCTTTTACTTCTACTACTTGTATCAAAACGATGATACTTCATATAATTTTTTGGGTAATGGTTTAGAAAGACGCTTTCATCTAGTGTTATATATTTTCTTTTCTTTTGTCAACACCAAAAGTCGGTAGATTAACTAAACTAACTAACTTACAATCTTTTATTTTGCACAGCATATGTATAAAAAAACATGCAAACTGCAATAACATACATGCTATAATGATGTATTCAATGATAGTTGCGTTGGTTGATGTTCCTTACAAAAATTGGAGATGTATAGTTCTAGAGGAACAGCAAAAAAGTAACAATAGGTTCCAAATAATGAGCTAAAATAAGAATATTCCAAGCGATGATCGTCCAGTGAAATATTGCTGTAAGATCGTTGATTGGACTTCATGCTTATTATTACTCCTATATGTGGGAAATCTACACTACAATGTCTGTTCAAGAAGACTAATTCACTTTGCTAATTTACTTCAAAAACAGAATCCATCGCGGGTTCTTAAACTGCTACAGTTTAAGAAGCCACCACTACAAAAAGAAAAACAAATCAAAATGTTGAAAGAATGCTAAATTTCTTGGGTTATATGTAGGTATATTAAGAACGACAGTTTTCACCATAAGAGATTTACAGGAAGTTACAACCTATAAAGCCTGGGTTCCTATCCACAAGGGCGTGAAGGGAATGAGGCGTCAGATGATCTGACCAGACAAGGTTCGTCAGAGCAATTCGTGGGGGCTGACCCATCCTTCGGCAGCACCAAATCAGAAAGTTCATCAAAGAATGGATACATAACAAGTCCAGGGAATGGCGGCAAGGATCACCAGAACGAAGACAGGAAAAACCGTCAAAATGATAGTAGGTCTGCCGAGAGAGTAAACTAAATGGGCATAACATAGGCCTAAGAGCAGATGCTACCTGCAGATTCTGCAAGGAGGATGAAGAAACCCCAGTCAATGTGGTGTGCCATTGCAAAGGCTTGGCAAGAACAAGGTGTCTAGGGCTAGAAAATTCCACAGCGTAGAGCCACATTAGGGAGCCGCTCTCAAAGACGCCAAGCCTCATAAATAGGGCAAAGTTAGAGGGCGCCTTCTAGGATTAATGAGGATCACAATAGACCTGGAACGTCGCGGTGAAATAGGTCCGTGGTGCCAACCCAACCCTTAATCTAATCTAACCTATAAAGCAACAAGAACTGCTTTCAAAGCTTGAAGTTGAAAATAATGCAATTAGTCGTTAGTAGAAAATCAAAGCAAAAGTTGATACAAACCATCTTGGGGTTAAGCTATATTAGAAGCTATTGCATGCTCCACTTACAAAGTTTTTATTCTACGATTAAGAAATTACTACTGGAGCAGTCTTTGTACATTTCAGTTCCAAGTTGCCTCGTAAGCGAAATATTTTCCATTTGCCGCGATTTCTCAACATATGTACATACATTCATAAAATTGATCTTAACTTAGCGTTTGCGTTTAAAGATGCTTTTAAGTAACACATTCTAAACACCTAAATAAAAAACTGTGTGCTGCATGGTGTAGGAGAAAATATGAATGATTCTGAAGGAGAAGAGGTATAAACAAAATTGCGGCGAAAATTTCGGAAAGGTCATTACTCATGTAGCTACTTTTCTTTTTGAGTTTATACACTTTTACTTTATCTACGTTCCTAAGTTAATTCGTAAATTAGTTTCAGTACATTGGCCACTATTTTCATTCACTTCTATGTGTTTTTCATTTTCTCAAATGCCTGCTTGTTAGGAATTATTGCTTTTCTTTGTTTTAAAGAGTACCAGAAATTTGAAGTGAATTACATATTTCATTATATTTGAATTTTGTAATCAATTTTATCATTATTTTAGTAAACAAATTATTTGTAATGGTTTTAATCAATTGAAACAATAATAAAAATTGTATATCTAAACATAAGTATTCGTTATTACTCATTCATAGTTTGTACGGAATGAGTTTGTAACTAAAACTATTACAAGCTTATGTGTTGTATTTTGTAGTTTTCCAAAGTGTTGTACTAAATTTATTCAGTTAAATTAAACTGTGTTAGACATTTGAACATGGCTAGAGTGGAATTGGTTCCTCCGGATGGAGGGTTTGCTTGGATTGTTATGCTAGCATATGCTTTGAGCAATGTAAGTTATTAACGCTATTTTGTATAATTAATTCGTATATATTAGTACATACGACTTACATGCACACTACTTATGTATTTCAAGAAGTCTCAAGAAATTAGGCGAATTTCAATTTGGAGCAATTTGAAATGTTGTTACCATGCATTGCATAATACATAAAGAAAATGATATACATACCTCGTCCAACTAGTTCATTCATAAGTGTGTAATGTATGTATTTACACGTGTGAGATAGCTTATCTATCATCTACATGCAATCAGCGTTACCTGTAGTAATGAGTATATATAGGTAAAATCATTTTTTAATTTCATAATTACTCAGCGATTTATAGAATAAAACACACTTTATCTTTTTAAACCTTGTTTCAGCTGATCACTATTCCAATAGCGCAAGGTTTCGGCTTAGTTTTTAAAGATCGATTCAGAGATTTGGGATTTACAGCTACTGATACTGCAACTATCATGAATAGCAGTATGGGTATTTCTATGTTCTCCGGACTTTTCAATGCAGCATTGATACGACATTTTGGTTACCGCAAAGTAGCTTTGACAAGCGCAACACTTATCATTGTAGGATTGATATTAGTTGCTTATGCTGACTCATTTTTTAAATATTTAGCTTCTTATGGATTTATCACATGTCAGTTGAACATATAATATTTAGAATGTAAAGATAATATATTGATTTCATTAAATTTTGTAGCTCTCGGGATGGGAATGGCGATGTCAGCTTATTCTTTTGCTCTAAATTGTTATTTCAAACAGAATAGGGCTAGGGCTGTTGGATACTCAATGACTATTTGTGGCATTGGTCCGATTATAATGCCGCAAATATTTAGTTTTTTGATTACACGTTTTGGTACTACTGGGGCAGTTATAGTAATTTCTGGAATTGCTGTTCATTTATACGTAAGCGCTTTACTCCTGCAGCCTATTAAGTGGCATATGAAGAAACGAGTTATTGAAGAAGTTGATGAAGATAATAAGCTGCTGGAAACAAGTAATTTTCTTAGATAATTATGCACCTATATATTGAAACCAAATTATTAATTAACATTTTAAGCAAATTCAACTAGAAGACATTCAGAATCTAACACTCACAAGAAACGTGAAGCCTCAATGTTCTCCTTAGACCACTTATTGTTAGATATGCAGTCTGTTTATGGTATGGATACAAGTCTAGGAGGTAGTGTACACTCGTTGTACAGTGACAATAGAGGTAAATATGTTTCAAAAATAATAATTTTACAATTAAGCTGGAATATTTTGATAGGATTTTATCTAAGATCAGCATCTATATCATCACATCGAAGATTCAGTCAACAACTGTTAAAGAAAATGTATCAAAGTGATAACGATTTAGTACAGATATCGGCGCCGAGATTGGAAGAAACAAAAATAACGGAAGTTAAAAAAGAAGACTACGAAACGAAGGTAGAAGAGGAAAAAAAAGAGATTACTATACTAGAGAGGATTGCAAAAATCCTGGTAAAAACTTTTGATCTGTCACTGTTAAAAGATCCAATCTATGTTAATATAATGGTTGGCATGTCGTGTGCTGTATTTGCGGAAATGAATTTTTCGCTTTTAACTCCGTTTATTATGCAAGATTTTGGATTGGATACTCAACAGATTGCAACCTTTATGTCGACTATATCTGTAGCGGATGTATGCTTTCGCTTCATTGCACCTTACGTTAGCGAATTTTTTAAACAATCTTCAAGAGTTATGTACATGTGTAGTTTAATGCTGTTGATGTTATCAAGATTTAGTAAGTACTATGCAGTTTAATATTTGTGTGTCCGATAGACTACTTGAACAGATTCGTCTGCTTGTTCAGCATAGTTCTTGTTTCCAGCCCATTTGTAAAAGTTTTAGGTGAAATTATTATAACTTAGTAGCAAGCTTTCGTTAATTTCGCTGCTTTTTTGCTAGTAGTAAATCAAGCCGTATAGTGATGCTAAGGTTTTTGTTGTTCCTATAAGGATTTTGCCTTACAAGCTGAAATATGTTGGTTTGGTCATCCAGTGCAAGGTCTTTTCAGTCTCAGTCAGTTGAAGATGAAGTTCAACGTGATTTTAGACTAAATACATGTTGGTTATGTAACGGGCTGATTATTAATTATTTGGAATTAATAAAAATCCATCTCATAAAATTAAAAGTTTCAATTTCCAAATTGTAGATTTATAATCATTCAAATATATCACCGTCTGGAACGATACTACTTGGGGGAATTTTGTATTTTGTGAAACGTGACATTATTTTACTGTTAACTGTGCTTGCAACCTATAATATCTACTGAATCACAATTGATTTCTAAGCTTCTGAAGAGGTCTAGTATCTATTTGGGGACAATGACTCAAACATGAGTCGGTTACAAATGCCCTCGGTCTAAATGGTGATACCTCGGTTGAGCCACCTTCATGCAGTCGAACATAATGTGTTAAATTTGCCCATTTTCCATAGACGGTACCTCAGAGGGTTATATACAGTGAATCAAGCCGTAGTGATGCTAAGATTTTTCTTGTTAAAATCTTATAAGGATTGTACCTCTAAAGCTGAAAAATGTTGGTTTGGCCATCCAGTGCAAGGTCTTTTCAGTCTTCCATTGTTGAAGATGGCCTCCAACGTGATTTTAGACTAGACCGCGGAATGGCTCTTCACTCTTACCTTCATATCGCCAATATCTTAGTACCCACGTTAATGTAACTGTGCTGCTTTGGAGCAGGGCTTTAAGAATCGGCAGACATCCTCATGCTAGTTGTAGCTTGGATTCAAAGGTCTCCAGCAGTGGTAATTGAAAATTTACTTGAAAATTCTATCACAGGGGTAAGCTGACATCTTATTTGAGCAATATCTTGAAATTATTTTAGAAGGCAATGAAAATCTGCTTATTTAAATCAGTTTGAGCTATAATTGAATTTCGTTCTAGTTGGGAAGCCAATTGCTTCAAACATGATATTCCTTGAGAACAAAGTTTTCACTCCATTTCTTCATTTGTAAATCGTCGAACAAAAACTCTCTGCGTTTGACCAAACACTACAAATTTATATTTGTCGCTCTACAAAACCTTCTTTTGCGAGGAACTTCTCTGAAAAACTAACACTCTTGTAGTACTACACTATTTATCATTAGAATATAGCGGGGAAATGACATTTCACAGATATTTTATAGTTTTAATGTAGTAGTCATAGACAAAAGACTATAGATCGGCAACTCTCGTTAAATTTTTCGCATATTTTTCGGAACAAATCAGCGCCAGTGCAGGTGTAGTTTAGAAATGACATTCGAACGCGGGCTTTTTAAAAATTTCAAACGAAGATATGATTCTATGATTCAACTACATGCCTTCAAATACTTTCCTGATTAGAGTAGGCTGTTTTTTAATTAATTTTCTTTCTAAGATTGAGAACACTGCTTTTTTTTTTAATTGTACTATAACCAAATTTTGACAACTGTCAGTGTGTATGTGTTTTATACACCTCATAGTGACATACGAACCAACGAACTGTCAAAGTGACGCACTGTAGCGGTGTTACCAATCATAGGAAAAAATCATGGCCATCTCTAATCAGGAAAGTTTTTGAAAGCATGGTAGATTGACAAGCCGATGATTGCTATTATCTACCAAAGATTGAATGATAATGGCAATTCACAGTATTGTCGATACAATTCTTCCAAATAAATTCAAACTCGTGTAGCGAACGAAGAGGCCAATAGTTTGCATACCTATCTGTTTACTACCCCATCGTTCTCACATATCATTGAACATATTGAACTTTAACTTATAACATACTAGCAATGTTGTTGGAACACTTCTTGCCTGTTCTGCCTGCTTTGCGCAAGGAGTCAATCATTGAAAAATTGCTGAAGCGGATATCACAGAATCTGTAGTTCCAATTCACTTTGGTTACATCCATGTGGTAGACTTTCAGTCCCTACTCTCTTAAACCAACAGTTATCAAGCTTTAACAGCAATCTTAATTCTTCTACAAAACAAGTTTTTTTCTATAAGATTTACTAACGCTGTCATTTCGTATTTTTATGATGTTTGATGTTGTGTGATGTTGTATCAACGCGTTTTGACATGCAAATCACGCAAATGTCAAAACTGTTTGTCAATACATTCTATGAGAACAAATGTGAAATTAGGTTCATAGCTGGTGGCGCTAAAGCAAGTGTAGTTTGGAACTATTAAAAATTTTGACTTTGGGTATATTAGTGGACCACCCGTGGTAGTAGTGCTCATAATTATGTGACATACATACATATACGCCGCCAAAAGTAGCGAATCAGACTTCAAGCGATATGACATTTCGTATACCTGCGTAACATCCGACTAATCGCACTGGGCGATTGTAATTAGAGACGGATACCTACCTAGCAGGTAAATTTGAGGCAGAAGGATTTGCAAGAAATGCAAAGCTATTATATATAATATCATTTACCATATATGTACCTCTTACTCTATATTATAAATAAGTGCCTACTAAAATTATTAAATAAATTTCCTTAAACACAAGCAGCTTTTCTGTTTCTTGATAGTAAATTATAACCACGAATGTTTACCGTTACGTCATTAGTGTAGTACAGTATGAATTAAATGAACACGCCGAAGTCAAATTAGCATCAGAAAACTAATGTCAAAATACAGATGACAAAATGTAATATTGCAAGGTTCAATGTTGTATTCACTGCACTACTTACTGTCAATCGTAAATTGCGCATTAATTTTGTTGATTTTATTGCATAAATCATTCTTTCAAGAAGACTTCTACCTATTTTAAGCGTGCATAAGGTACATACTATTCTTTCTTTTATGAGTATAAATGTGATTGAAATTGCCAATGCTGATGATGATCTTTTTGACATTAGTCGAGCAACTTTACATAGACTGTTACATGATATGGGTTTCCAATTTAAAAAAAGTAGGATAGAAAAGCAACGAGATGACATTATTCGGTGGAGGTATAAATACTTACAAGTGGTCCAGAAGAAGAGGTCAAGAGTCAAGGAGAAGAGACGTGTAAAAAATATTGAAACGAAAATGTGGATAGTGGATAATTTGCTAGATGACATTGAAAAATTATTATTATTATTCGTGCAACATCTTTGGAAGATCAAACTGATTCCTCGACTGACTAGAAACATAATTGACATAACACCTGTGTGTGTGTAATTGCTATTCTTTTCCTAAATATTATGTATTATATAGGTACATATTTGTATAATTCCAGCTATTTTTTCAACTGTTACTGATTAAGGATTATATGGTTTTACTCGAAAACGTCTACTATTATTTGCGTTTTAGCAGTCATAAAATGTAAATAAAGGTTATGATTTGATCGCCTGAAATGTCAAATAATTAACCGGAAGTAACTAAGGAATAATACTTTTCTGTACGCAAAATACTAGTCACATACTGCGCTCTATGTTCCATTGCACCGATTGCACTCATTCCTTCAGATTGATATATGCACGCATTCTAAACGTTGTGCGTAACCTAGGAGACGTACATTTCAATTAACGTCTCACTCATACAACATATATTTACATTAAATTATAAACATGAATCCGTCGTTACTTGTAAGGGCTGATAGTGACGTAACGGTAAACATTCGTGGTTCCAACTATATGTACTTTCATATTTTAAATCATACGCTTCTTAATATAGTAACACAATTTTATTTATGAAAACAAAGAATTGTTCGGAAAGCGGTATTAAGAAACGATTTTAATCATATTTAAAGAAATTTACTACGAATCCCCTTAAATTCCTAATGTCTTTTAAATTACTGAAGTGCAGTATTTATTGAACCGACTAAAAGTTCTTAAGTTCTTGTTTTTCAACAAATTTTGTACCGTTAATGTTGGCAAATTTTAAATATATTTTTAATTACGAAGATCGTTCAAATCCCACAAAATTCTTAGAAATAATAGACATTTTGCTATCAGACACATTGTATATTTTGCGCTGTTTGAATTAAAATATTAGGCGAATATATTAATATAATTCTACGATTTTATAATTTTTGCAATTATTGTTTGAATCATATTTTGCATGAGAAATTTATCCTAAAATTTCTTTTTCTTCAATTAATTTGGCTACGTTCTACCTTAGTTTAGTACATCATATTTATTTCCAATATATTCATAACTCGCTTCGTTTAAATTTATTTAAATGCTCGCTGCCCTTTACCCTACAGGTATACGGCTTGGTACAACTGCCCAGTTATTTTACCTGAATAAACGATTCAGGACCGAAAACCTATAATAGACGCGGTTTATTGCAGTTTGATTCGCTACTTTTCGCGGCGATAGTACTTAATATATTATTTTCAGTCGTTATGATTATACTTACATGTTTGAAAAGACTACAACCGATTTCTTCTTCTAGCGTTGTTATTCACATCTGCTTATTACGGTTTACTATGTTGTGCTGTATTCTTAGGCATAGCTAAAGGATTCAGGACCGTATACTGGAACCTGGTGATTCCAGAATATATTCCTATTGAACGATTGGCTGCAGCTCTTGGCATGCAAAACACCTTTAATAGCATATTCATGTGGGTGGGCGGTTCTGTAATAGGTAAATGTAATACAGCAATAATCTTTCTCATGCTTCTATATTTATTATTTTTGCAGGCTTCCTAAGAGACGTATTGGGTTCTTTCAAATACTGCATTGTAGCAATAAATTTAATGACTTTTTCGACTGTGGTAATGTGGAGCATAGAATTTATATACCAGAAGTTAAAATCTAAACAGCAATCTTCACATAACACTACCGAAGATATTCAATTATAAAATATGATCGACTGAAATATAAATATATGTATAAATAATTTATTGTATATACTGTAATGATCAATTATGTAATTATTTAAAAAAAAATATTTTATATAACATGTGATATGATCAATAAAACTTATATCTGTACATACTTATGCATAACATGTGCTTGTGGTCTTGGTATATTTATAAAACTCATTAATACAATTTAGAGCTAACATAAAAAATAAACCGGCGCCTAATAATAATATAGCCCCACCTAAATATCTTATTTGGATAATATGCAAAAAATTATCAAAATGACTTGTGGATATTGTATTAGCATTACTCATCATTATATTCAATGTATCAATTATAAACAAAATCAGAGATAGTAGCAAATTATAAGTGTATAATCGCAAAATCTCGCTTGTTGAAGGTTTGAAGGTGTTGTAGTCAGACGTGTCAGTAATATAAACTTGATAATTTACAACATAATTCGCTGTTGTGATCTATCGATTTAGTCCATCAGTATTTGGAGATGGTAACGAAGAAATTAGTACCCCCAGATGGGGGGTACGGTTGGGTAATTGTGGGAGCTATGGCTTTAAGCAACGTAAGTACTTGTATAAAATTTGGTAATTTAAGTATTTTAATTATTGAAATTTTTGTATTTAAAACATTAGTTTCTAAATATATGTTGGTTATGTAACGGGCGGATTATTAATACACTAATCAATTTGGAATTAATAAAAATCCACCTAATGAAATTAAAAGTTTCAATTCCCAAATTGTAGATTTATAATCATTCAAATATATCACCGTCTGGAACGACACTACTTGGAGGAATTTTGCATTTTGCGTAACGTGGCATTATTTTACTGCTAACTGGGCTTGCAACCTACATATAAGATCTACTGAATCACAATTGATTTCTAAGCTTCTGAAGAGGTCTAGTATCTACTTGGGGACAATGACTCTAACATGAGTCGGTTCCAAATGCTCTCGGTCTAAATGGTGATACCTCGGTTGAGCCACCTTCATGCAGTCGCACATAATGTGTTAAATTTGCCCATTTTCCATAAACGGTACCTCAGAGGGTTATGGCCAGTAAATCAAGCCGTAGTGATGCTAAGATTTTTCTTGTTAAAATCCTATAAGGATTATACCTTAAAAGCTGAAACATGTTGGTTTGGTCATCCAGTGCAAGGCCTTTTCAGTCTTCCATTGTTGAAGATGACCTCCAACGTGATTTTAGACTAGACCGCGGAATGCCTCTTCACTCTTACCTTCATATCGCCAATATCTTAGTACGCACGTTAATGTAACTGTGCTCCTTTGGAGCAGCGCTTTAAGAATCGGAAGACATCCTCATGTTAGTTGTAGCTTGGACTCAAAATTAAAGGTTCGCAGCTGTGGTAATTGAAACTTCAGTTGCAAATTCTATCACAGGGGTAAGCTGACGTTTTATTTGAGCAAACCTGTCTTGAAATTATTTTAGAAGGCAATGAAAAAATGCTTATTTAAGTCAGTTTGAGCTATAATTAAATTTCGTTGTAGTTGGGAAGGCAATTGCTTCAAACATGATTTTCCTTGAGATCACAGTTTTCACTAACAATAAGTGCATTAACTCAAATCAACAGAGTAATGTTTCTTTTGTCTGATTATCTCTTGCCTTATTGGAGGTTTTTCTCAAATTAAATACGTAATTGAAGTAATTATTCACAATAACAGAATCGTGTTTAATTATTGCAAGGCAGCGTATGAAAATACTTAAAAAAATCTCTTTTATGTTCTTTATTTTAAATTTACTGACATGTTATCTAACGTCAACGTTATACTTATAATACATACACAAGATTGATATTATCTAGACGTATGTACTATCGTAAATATTACGGCGTACATAAAAATAACATCGATTATATCGAGTGCAATTTTAGCGCTTGAAACGTTACAAAAATAAATACACTTACTTCGCAAATTATTCTTTTCAGATTATCACAATTCCAATCACTCAGGGCTTTGGATTGATATTTAAGGATAGATTTGACGAATTGAAGTTTTCCTCCACGGATACTGCCTTAATTATGAACAGCAGCGGTGCAATATCAATGTTCTGTGGGATTTTCAACGGTCCGTTATTGAAAAGTTTGGGTTACAGGAAGGTGGCGCTGATCAGTGGCTGCCTTACAACACTGGGAGTGATATTAACTGCACAAGCTAATTCATTCTTGCAATATATCCTGACGTTTGGACTTATTACATGTTAGTGAGTTGTAATATGTTTGATAGATTATTTTCTTAGAAGCTGGGCGGTTGGATCTTAATGGTGTTCATGCTAATATGAATTTGAATTATTACGTACATGAAGATAGTGCATTATTTTTTTAGAAATCTAGAGAATGAAATCTGAAAAAAATGTAATATCTATCGTGCGTGTGATCTAATAGCATAAGTACTTAAATGATATATACGGTCTATAATGTTTCGGAATCTAACATTTTAAGAAATGTGTGATATGGAGAGTAGGTACTAGTTGCAGTGGCTTCTTAACCTGTATTGCTTCTGTGATTACTGCTGTAATGCTGAACGTGTAATTTAGTTTGCATAAATGTTTCCAACACAATCTCGCAATTTTTAATGCTGCGTCATCAATCATTTACATACTTCCAACAATCAATGGTGTGTTAATCAGAATCTTCCGAGAAAAACGTCACAATTCTCTCGGCGAATTGAATGATCTTCTACATTACTGGGTAGCCACCTAACGTTTATGAATTTTGATTCATTGCTGTGAATATCGCTTCATAAAATTATACGTAGGTACTTATGAAGTCTAGTACTACAGCTACGTAAAATCCTTCTTAATACTAAGCTAATCCGCTGGGTAGTCTTTGCAGTTTGTTCTTTAAGGAAACGCTAGATTGTGAAAAAGACCACGAAAAGACCAATTGCATAAACAAATAGCTATAGCAGTTTAAGAAATAAGAAAAAAATTAGATTTCTTGAAGACATACCTAATCCATGCTTACGATTCTTGCAGATTTAGAATGATTTTCCCATTTCTCATAGCATTAAATACGAGAAGCATTGTTTTTGTTATTTATGAGAAATAATACGGATGATCTAAATGTTTGTATCGGTTGTTACAATTATTTTGAACATTATGTCAAAAACTGAAGTTCAATTTTTCAAAATCTTACGCGTAATTACTGCTTGTAACCGTAAGAGCCAAAAATAATGAAGATAACTTCTATTTTCCGTCATCTTCTAATGCTTTTAAATTAACTAATCTGCAATAAACTAATGGTTGTCCTAAAAACTTTCTTTGAAAATAATAATGCTAAGAACTCATTTAACCTATGAAACAAGAACTTTACACTATTCTGTCCACTGGATTCATTGTGAGCTTGTTCACTTTCAAAATTTACCTTTACATATTCTATAAAAGTTCTCGTTGTACAGCTTCTGGATTTGCAAATGAGTTTCCCATAATTTTGCTCAGATTGTTCTGGTATGTAACTTTTTCAAGAAATTGAAGAACAACGGTATACGAAATTGGCCTCCAACATGGACCGCAGGTTACTGACGAGTGAAGAAAACTGTTGTTTTGGAATAGATCCTTTTAGTGATAGAAATAAGGTCACGTACAGAGGCTGGATGAGGTAAACTTCGTTTGGATATGGTGTAGTACAGTGGATATAATGCTCTTGTTCTACATAAATTTCCACGTTGGATGTAAAACACAATGCTGAATTTTCGGCAATAACAATTTCTTTTACCTAAAATGTTGGATTAGATATTAGTCCTGCCAATTATCTATTTTGGGCATCTTTAATCGTCCAGTAAAATTTAATTTCTCAGTTTCGGAAAAATGTATCTTCTGAATGAATCTGGTTCAGTGAATGAAGATTCTTATTGCTCATATTGCCAATAACCTGTCACTCACAAGTGTATTTCGGGTCCTTGATTTGATTTGATTTGCACACTGGGTACGGATCAGGTATTGTGTTATCCTCTTAACATCGCGACCTAAGACCTATTGTATTATACCGTATATAGTGAATTTCTTTACATAAACAGGTTTGTCCCCTTTACTAGGTTTAATAGCCTGTATGGTAAATCTCTTTCCGGTAGACCTGTTGGTTGGTTAGCTTGTTCCAAAAGGGACTGTCTCCGTTGTACTAATGCAGCGCATTCAAATACAATGTGGTAGGCTGTTTCCTCCTTTTGATTGCATAATCTGTAGATAGGTTCATCTTCAAAGATTCCAATTCTATGCAGATATTTCCTTAGACAGCCGTGTCCTGTTAACAAGCTCGTCACTGTTCTAAGCTGTACTCGGTTAAGAGCCAGCACATCCGCTGCTAACTGCTGGGATAGCTGCCTTATCATCCGTTTGTTGTGTCTCTGCCTTTCAACGTTGTTTCACTGTACCTGGTGTGCTTTTGTAATCAACTCAGTTACTGCACACGTGTTGCAGTCTTAGTTATCGCCAGACCCGGTTCCGGTCCACTGAATTGAGTTGCAGAGCCTCTTCTTGCGAGCTTGTTCGCGACTTCATTGCCTGGTATGCCCTTATGGCCCGGCACCCACACTAAAGTGACTGTTGTGTTTTGCCGGATTTTTAGGTTTTCCAGATAGTCCCAAGCTAGCTTTGAGGTTATCTGATAGGCTGCTAGAGTTTTTAGTGCCGCCTGACTGTCCGATAGGATATGTATTAGCTGACCCTTAGGTTGTTTATCCAATGCCCTTCGGGCACATATCTCTATTGCTAGTATTTCCGTTTGTGCACGGTGGTATATTGCCCTAATATCATGTATTCTTCATGATTTAGGGTTTCCCCATATATACCTAGCCCCAGAACCTGTCGTTCTCTTTCACCCGTCTGCATACCAGATCTGGGTTCGGATTCCAGGTTTCTGCTTTTTACTCCACTCCTCCCAATCTAGGACAACCTTGAATGGTTTATCAAAGGAGAATTTGGAAATCATTGTATCACCGCTCATTTCAAAAATAGGGTTTGTTGTCTCAGTGGGTATTCTGTCATGCCCCGAAGTATTCTGGGTTCTCCAGTTTCCAGCGTATTTCAGCCTATGTGTCCCTATTCTTGCTCCCCCCGTATGTAAGCTAACCTCTGAACCTTTCCGAGTTTTGCAATCGCTTGCTTTTTTGTAATTTTAGTCCACCAAATCAGACAACCGTAGGTTAGCATATGTCTTACCACTACAGTGTAGAGCCAGTGCATCATGCGTGGTTTTAATCCCCGTGTTTTCTCAGTCGTCCTTCGGGTGGTCATTAGTGCTCGTTTGCACTTGTCTATCATCTGTTCAAGATGTTGATTCCATGTTAACTTCGAGTCAAGGACCAATCCTAAAAACTTTGTTTCTTGACTGAATTGTACTGGTTCGTTATGAAGTGTCGGTGGGTTTAGGCCATCCAACTTCCTTCTTTTCGTAAAGGGTACCAGTGTTGCTTTCGCATGGTTAACTCTTACGTTTTCCTGCCTACACCACCCTTCTGTTCTTTGCAGAGGTCTTTGTATAAGTTCTGAATTAGTGCTCGCACTTTTCCCCACTATGAGTATTGCAATATCATCTGCATACCCCTGGGTATAGTAGCCCTTCTCGTTTAAGGTAACAAGCAGTTCGTCAATTACAAAGTCCCATAGTAGGGGTGACAGGACTCTTCCCTGGGCGCGTTGTGGGTCTTAGTTTCTAGGGTGGGTAGATAGACTTTCGTGAGCTTGGATTCCAAGACGAACGAAATTAGAGCCTTTACTGCTATTTGATTGTTTGAGAAAGTGAATTACATATGCTTTGGTAGCATATTAGGGTCCACATTATGACATTCCTGGACACATTGCTTAATGACTTGTATTTCTGTTCGAAAGATAGTTGGGTTTGTGTCTAGCACCATTGAGATCTTATATCCCGATTCATAAAGTAAAAACAGTTATTCGAACAGTAGTATGAAATGTGTCTTGCCAATAAGGAAATTAATTATGAAATATTTTGCAAAATCGCTATTTCTAATTATTTTATTAATAGAAGCATTTTACCAGTAAAATTTACATTTTAGCTTACGGGATGGGTATGGCGATATCAGCCTATTCCTTAGCAGTAAATAGCTTTTTCAGAAAGAAAAGAGCGAAAGCTATGGGATACGCAATGACTATAAGTGGTATTGGGCCGATAATAATGCCGCAGATATTCAGTTTTTTGGTTTGGAACTACGGCGTTTCTGGTGCTATGACTGTTGTAGCTGCAATTGCAACTCATACATTCGTTAGCGGTTTATTGTTACAACCAATAAAATGGCATATGAAGGAAGAAATTGTTGCGGATATCGAAGAAAATGAGGAACCGTTAATAGAAGGTAACATTTTTATATAATTTAATTCCGGTAATAATAGCAAGTTTTAGAAAAGGAGGAAATGGAAAATAATCAAGTTAACACTTTCGATTCAAAACGGGCGATGTCTTTAGATGACCGATTAGAAGTAGCATCATTTTATGGCTCCTTTGATGGCAGTATTCATTCATTGTACAGTTTCGGTATGTCTCATTCAAACTCGTTAAATTTCTCGACTTTTAATATAAAATTTGTTAGATAGACAGACCACTGAGATCTATGTCTATGTCTTCGTATAAAAGACCTCATAGAAAAAATGCATCTACAGATAAAATCAATTCACTTCCATATCAACTACAAACTCGATCTACATCCAGCTTAGAAAAAACCAAATATCATACGGTCGAAAATTATATACTAGAACAAGAAGAAGAGAATGTAGACGATGCGGAATCTAAACTAAAAGAGAAAGAAGTGAAATTAAGCATATGGAAGAGAGTCGGAAAATTTCTAGTAGATATTTTCGATTTAAAGTTACTGAGGGATCCTATTTTTGTAAATATTATGGTTGGAATGTCGTTTGCTGTATTTGCTGAAATGAATTTTTCGCTCTTAACACCATTCATCATGAAAGATTATGGATTAGATACGCAGCAGACGGCAACATTTATGTCTACGGTATCTGTAGCCGATATATGCTTTAGATTTATCGCACCTTACGTTAGCGATTTCTTCAAGAGACCCATCAGAATTATGTATCTGTGGGCACTAATTCTCTTAATATTATCCAGATCTTGTAAGTGCTAGTTTTAATTTTTTTGAAAAACAAAAACGTAAAATTTTATTTTCAGCATTGTTATTTGTAGAAGCTTATTATGCTCTACTAGGATGTGCTTTTTTCTTGGGCGTAGCAAAAGGTTTTAGAACTGTCTACTGGACGTTAGTAATTCCAGACTATGTTCCAATAGAACGTTTAGCAGCCGCTTCAGGTATGCAATCAACCTTCAATAGCTTATTTATGTGGGTTGGAGGTTCTTTTATAGGTAAGCAAATTGATGCATTTATTACATCTACATCTTTTTATTTTTGGCATTATTATTTTAGGATATGTCAGGGATACATTGGGTTCCTTTAAGTATTGTATAATTGTTATAAATTGTATGACGTTTATCACGATAGTAATGTGGACAACTGAATTTATATATTTAAAGTTAAAGGCGAAAGACAAAGTAGAAGATGAGAAGTAAATTAAGGAAAATTCAGTATTTTAATAAATTTTGTACAGATCGTTTAAAAAAGTATCACAATTTTAAATATTTATTAAGTATGGAAGTTGTATTTGGAGTAAAACTATCACTCAGACAAATATCTGTAAAGATCTGCTACGTATTGATTTCATTACCTCTACAGATGGTAATTTTGAAGCTGATGATGTTAAAATAAGAGGTTACACTAAACATCTTTTGCTGCTTTTAGGCCAAAGCGCAGACCTATTGGATAGTTTTCTAAATAAAGTGTAGCGCGAGGTATATTTTGTAATTATTTATTTTTTAATTGTTGAAATGCGTTCGTATTTTTATAATTTCATAATGTAGATATAATTCGTTTTAATAAAACAGTATTTCTACTTATTTTGTATTATTATGTTACAATTATTTATAAATTTTACTTCTTGATATATAAATTTTATCTTAATTCTCAGAGATTTTACCTTGAACTAGTTTCACTCGGCAATATTGATATTCTAGCATTACGTTATCAAAAATTTTAATTATTAGATCAGATAGTGATGTTTGGACATGTTTTTGCAAGATCAAAAAATTAGATTGCTGTCAATATGTAATCGACACTGTGGGATTAGTTTTAATGGGTTGAGATCTACAATATCATATGTATGTATGTATGTACCAGTACATACATAGGTATGTGTATGTATTGAAAATATATAACTTGCATGGTGCAAATTTGCGTATTTGTCTAAAACATGAAAATGCGCCAAATTAAATTTTCTATTTGATAATTGACAGTTGACAGTAATAACTGTCATTTGAATAAGTGTAGATTTTTTCTCTCTTTTTGAAGAAAGTTTAAACATGAACAATGTTGCTGTTGATGTTAATGTGACATGATATTATATAATAATAAATGCATTTTCTAACTGATGCAGAGCAATCTGGAGCAAAATCGCAAATATCATTCTTGATTCCTTCATAATGTTCGACAAAAAAAATTAGAGCGTTTAACCACGTTCTCCGCTTTTACACCAATCAAATATCTTTCTGCTTGCCTATTTTGATTCAAAGCACCAATGATAAAGTTGTCAACATACCTTCCGTTTATATCTATAGTTTCATCGACAGAAAACCATAGATATTTATTTTTAATTTTATTTTGGACAGTCGACATATTTATTTCTCAAACTAGAAGGCACATTGACAATATAATTCTCCCTACTAGTCCAACTCACAAAGTTGTTTACAAAGCGTGTGGAGAAATTGTAGATAATGGGGTCATCTTTACAGATAATGCTACAGTTCACAATAAAACATTTTATATATATAAAATTACTTTTTGGCCATTTGGGTAGAAACCTGCATAGCATTATTGAATTTTGCATATACATTAAAAAAATACATATTCTCCAAACACTAGTGACTACTTTTTACAGGTTAAATATTTTATGATTTTCTAACTTTACCATGAATTTCAAACTATTTATTAGAACGACTATAAGTTTATAAAAGCTGGACCAATTTAAAAAGATTAGACAGCGGTGCAAAATTTAACTAGCCTTCATTCTTTTTGACTCGCCCTGTATAGGTACTGTTATAATACAAATACGCCTGAAGTAAAAATTACATTTTAAATTGTTATTTCTAACTTTTCGATGAAGGCTATGTTGTAATTAACAAAAAATGTTTATCGACGTAACATGCTAACTTTACTTATAAGTAAAGTTTATTCTCTCTAGACGATAAATTGATAGGCAACCTACAGATCTCGATAATTCCGGTTATGCTGCAGGTATAGTTGCCTGTTTTACAGGACTGAACTGTATAATTTTCAGAAGCAGAATGATGTTTGATTCAATAACAACTTATGATTATCTCTTTAGCAAACAGTTTTAATAATGTAGGTATACTAATTGTAAGAACAATAGAAATGTAGGTATGCTGGAATATTTAATAAATTAACAACATATTTATTTTGTTAGTAGATTATGATCTTGAACAGTAATGTTTAATATATGATGGTATGCTTTTTTGTTTTTAGGTTAAATTTTATCTTTAATGTACAGAATACTACTTTAATTTCCTCAAAGAATGTGACGCAAACTTTTGATGCATTCTGTAGAATTGCGTCAGGATGACAACCATTTTTAAACATGCTGTATTTGTTATCATAACTTTACGACCATTTACGACTTTTTTATGACAACCTTATTTTATATCCTTCAACCACCTTCAACTTATTGCAGATGCATATGTATAAAGTTTTGATAATGTACCAAAAAAACATTGACTTTATTACGTTTATTCGATTGGGAAAATCAACAAAGATCCGTAGTAAAACTGCGTATTTAAAAATGAGAGGTGTATTACAAGAAACGAACATCGAACACGTTTTCTCAGTAAAGATGTATAAATAATACGTAAACAAAGATATTAGCGGCCAAGTTCACTTTTAAAATAGATTTTCTTGTTTTCTCTTTCTTAGTTCGAATTTTGAAAGGTATTAAAAATATGATGCGCGCGCACGCCAATGACATCAAAGAAGGACGTATCAATTGGGGGGCATAGCGAAGGAGTAGGACGAATGTACAGACGAAAATCGAATTGTCAGTTAGACTGTGAATGTCTATTTTGTGGAACAATGATTGTGCAAAATAGTCTAAGGTAGTTTATAAGCTCAGCTGTTGAGGTGAGTGACTTATTTGACGTTCGTGTGTTTTGTATATTCATTCTGGTCACAGTGCTACAACCTTTTGTTTGAGAATAATCAAGAAATTATCAAGTTACCTAACAATTTCATGCGAAAATGAGTGAATTAACACAAGAAGAGGTATGTACAGGTTAAATGTCATCTAACTTTCTATTTGTAACGCTTTTAAAAGTCATGTTTCTGCATAATATTGATACTTGAATATAGTTAGATTTTCTAACCAGATCTTTTGCCTTACTCGTGCCAAATATGTTTTTATGTTTTTAAGCTTTTATTTGACACTAACTTCACGAATTTATTATTAATTCATATGTCAGATTAACAAAACCATATCAATTTTAGATACGTCGCAGGAGATTGGCACGATTAGGAGGCTTCAACAATAATTCGACAGCAAATTCAGTTTCGCCGCCAACGACACCCATTTCACAAAGTCCTAATAATGCCGTTAGAACAGAAAGTCCATTGTTCGATATTCCCAAAACTCCATTAGATGAAAAATGTCCAGATGTTTTAAATAACAGCAATAATAAGTTAGAAACTAAACCGTTAGAAGAAACTGAGAAAAAAGACAATTATGACGAGCAAAAATTTGATAATGTATTTCAAATACCCAGTAAACCGATTGATATTAATGTTCCATCAAGTTCGAAACACAGATCTCGGCAGCCACCGCAGCGAAGTGATTCAGAAACCAGTTCTATTCACATGGAGGTTGACGAGGTTAGCGGCTGTATGGATAAAGCTGGTGCGAATACAGATATAGATTCGGGAATTGAGAACATGGAGGTATGTGAATTTTTTTATTGTGTCATTTCATTGTTTAAAACTTAATGGATCGACAGTTGCAAAGTTTAGATATTTAGGTGTTTAGTGCAAAAGTTTATTTAGTCAAAGAGAAGACTGTACAAAACAAAAGTACAGAAGATTAAGATATTCCATCCTTCTTTTTTATCAACTTTAATGTAATAGCATAGAATACAATTGGGTATTTCGTTATATAGAGTGGAGCTTTTTGGGTTTTAAAGATTAATGCAAAATGGATTATGTTACTATAATCTTTGTCATGCATTTATTAATACATATGAACATGCGGAAGCAGACTGTTCAGTCATGTGCACTCTATTTCAAAAGTAATGTCTCTCCCTGGTTATGAGATGATATTACTACATATTGGTAGTGTAGTTAGACAAGCAATTAATTTTAATTTACTTTAAATCCTACATCAAAGCAGACATTAGGCTATCTAAAGTTATTCTTGAATAATATGCTTATTAAAGAATTCAAATTGTTATACTTGATACACACAATATAGAGTAGACTTAGATTGCGGAATATGTGAGTTGAAGGATAACTGGAATAGGAAAGGTGTAATACATGATTATAGTCACATATAGTAAATAAATAAGTATTAAATGAGTCATACCCATAATCACAGTTAAGAGAGTCACATGCGTATCTAACATCTAAACATATGTATATATAAGAATAATAATTGTAACACGTTCGCTACAAAGTTGTAGATGAGTAAACTAAACACAACATTATCTGAAAACTAACGAATGGGATGTATTCATATTGAATAAAGACTAGTACCTCGAAGAAAAAGAACTAAGTATATATCGACCAGATATATGCCCGATAAAATTAGTAGAAGATGATTTCCAAACTTAAACCAACCAACAGCAATAAACATAAATAAACTTGGATTAAAACTCTCAAATTATTGTTGGCCATGTATTTTCGTAACGTTATCGATCAAGAACCTCATGAAAAATTTGCCAATTCCGTTGTTATAAACTTGTCGAAAGTTTTGGAAATCATTCAAAAGGCAACCAGCAACTTTAGTGAAACTGTAGAAGAAACGACACAACTTATCCAACATGAATACATTTTCAGCAATAAATATCAAATAATTAGACTAAGCGAGGTATACGAAAGCTTGAGACCACCACTTCGGTACTCATATGAACGCCAAACACTCCCAGCCACTTGATAGACCTCATACAGAGGTATTTTGGTGTCATTGGAACTATGCCATTAGAGCACCCACTCAGAACGAATCTGAATGTCAAGTAAGCAGCGAGAACCTGACGAGCATACGAGTTCTAGGGATAGTACTCGCACTTCCGTGTACCTCGCCTGTCCAAGATTAAGTGAAAAGTAATTCAATGGTATGTATTCATATTGAATCGGACCGAAAAAAATTGAATTCTGTGATTAGAAGAAGCTAGAATTGACAACCCCCAAGAGACAGCAACTTAAATGTGCGTGTTGTCATGACGACAACACAATTCGAACTAAATAATCAAAATTGTAGAAAACACGAAAACGATAACCTAATAAACCTCATTAGACTTGGACTTAAACTTCCCTCAAAATATACATACATTGCAGCACATTGCGTAACGATATCGACCAACCTCATAAAAATCTACCAATTTTATCGATAAAAACTTATCGAAAATGATAGAAACTCGAACTGGAAAAAGCACCGACTAAATTTAGCCAAACGAATGAGTAGAAGAAATGACACATCTTATCCAACATGAATACATTTTTAGCAATATTTATCTAATTACTCGACTAAACGAGGTATACAAAAGCTTGAGACTACCACTTCGATACGCATATGAACACCAAACACTCTCAACCATTTGATAGACCCCATACAGAGGTATTTTGGTGTCATTGGAACTATGCCATTAGAGCACACACCCAGAACGAATCCGAATATCAAATAAGAAGCGAGAACCTGACGAGCATACGAGCTCTAGGAGTAGTACTCGTATACTCGCACTATCGTATACCTCGTTTGTCCACTAATAAGTGAAAAGTAACTGAATGGCATGTATTCATATTCAATTCGACCGGAAAAATTCCTCCAAGAGACAGTAACATTAGTGTAAGTATTGGCACGATGACAACACATTTCGAACTAAACAATTGAATCCGGAAAATTTGGAACAAAAAAAAGGACTGAATGCCGTTAATTAAATAATTACCGCACGAAACTTTAACCAACCGTAATTCACATATACGTCTGTTCGCAACAACGATAGAATTCGAACTAAACGACTTTCGGAAATAATTACAAAATGAAAAAAACGCATTCAAGGACATTTATGACGTCAGCACACATCGGTAGATAACATGCTACTAGTTATTACCGGTAAAACGCCGAGTAATAAATTAATTAATTTATTAATTACCGGGTGCATGTGCGGTGAATATTGTAGTTAGAAGAAAAGGGACTATTTTAATTTCAACAGACAGCAATTCCACAATACGTGTTCTGCAACAACGACACAATTCGAACTAAGCAATGCAGAAAGGTATTATATTATACTTAATTGAAGGATATTACTGACGTCAGCAATTGACGTCATCGACCCTTAAGGTGATTTAGATATGTGTTTACACTTTGTGTAAGCAAATATCGAATATTTCTTCATTTATTTGTAAATAAATAAATATATATATAGGATGGTATATAAAATGTAGTATACAGGGTGTGTTTTATACAGAATACTTCACATATTCACGCACTTTTGTATACAGCTTGATATGTACATATAAATAATGTTATATACAGTGTAGTATATACTATTTAACGGAGATGTATTGTTAATATTAATTATTTACTGAATGAAACTGACAAACTACATTTATAATAGCTATTAAAACGTGTTAAAATGTGAAGATTCTACAGAATTGAAATATGTACATATAAGCGTTTCTATTGAATATTTTATGTTCTTTTCAAAGGTCTTTTATAATTCTCTTTTAACGTTCTGTTTTCAAAGATATTGTTTTCCGTTTCAAAAATTAGATCCTGAAAACTTAGGGAAGGCAAAAAAGCTAGTACATAAATAATTCAAGAGGCGAAAACAACTTGATACGAGAGCTAGACATCTACCCTTCCGAGCGAGCCAGATTTGTTTACACGAATTGAAATAATATAATCTTAATTGGCTTAGGAAAGTAGAAAACGTCTGCGTTGTTTGTTTAATTTTGCGCTGTTCTGTTCTGTTTCTACACCTAACGTTGAGAAGGTCGCTGCATGAAGCTTTTATTTTCGTTGACTTGAAGGGGTTGCGGAATCATCTTTATGTTTCTTTCTTCAACTTATTAGATAATAATTGATGGAGTTGTTAATAAGCTCTTCGCACGTTTGCGTGTTTAATTAAACTAAATACAGAAGATTTACCTTGTTAGTACTAATCTTTTATAAAAAAAACATTGTTATGTTTCTAGGTAGAAGAGGTGGAACCAAGGAAGGAAGTGACAAGGCATAGAACTACATCCTCAACAGAAATCTCTGAAGAGCAGCTCCACGCTTCTATATCACGCGTGCTTTTATGTTCGTTCAACCAAAATAACGAAAACTTTGTCTTTTTACCTCAAGTCGCCGACATGTTGAAGAATACCGGATGCTCAACTTCGGATGTAATATCTCAGTGTCTAATGGAGGCACTCTTTGAGATATCAACTGGCAGCAATCCTTTTAAGGAGTTGGCGCAGAATCCCGAACAAACTGATAATATTAGTTTGAGTTCGTTTTCCGTCAGTCCTACTCAAAACCTTAGTCCTTCGCCAAGTCCTATAGGTAGCTGCCCAGTTCCTCTTCTACCCATGAAAACTAATGAGGCTAATCTCGATTTCTCACCTCAAATTGTAGCTCTTAATTATTTAATGGACTGCTATTCTCGTGTAGCTGTAGAAGAAAGGAATCATCCTAAGAAATCTAGTATACCACCGTTGTCCGATGTATTGAGTGATTTACGTGGACAAATTATTCAATACACTTCGCTATTACTCCAAGGTGTAATAATTCCTATTGATACGCTAGCAAAATCGCCATTGATAAGTCCGTTATTACAACAAAATTTTCCTAGAGGATTTTTAACAGAATTAATACTTAGAACGCACGGGAATTCGGATGTATTTGCTACAATCTTTTCTCCAGTTTTGCAAGGACTTTTTACTATGATGGAAAGCGCTAGTATTGTTGGAAACGAGCAGAGGGCGCCGCTACAAGCGCTTAACGATTTAGCTGAGATTAGATGCGGTTCTAGACCGATTTGCACGTTGATAACGCAACAGATTCAATTTCAACCTGAGATATGTACACAGGCTAATGGTAGAGAGCTTACTAGAACATCATATTTGGGACCATTCTTATCAGTATCCGTTTTCGCCGAAGATGAACCAAAAGTCGCCGAAAAATTCTTTTCTGGTAATTCAACTAGTGATAAAAGCTTGAATCAGACTTTGCAGCAAGAATTGGAGAATAGTAGGAATGCATTACATAAGGTATAACATTTGTACTTATATAGACAGATACTTAAAAATTTAAATATGTTAAAAATTTCAGGTTTTTCACAATATTCTAGCGAACTCGTCTAGTCGCGATTCAATGCTGAAATATATGTCGATACTATTAAAGAACAACGAAAAACGAGCTCAACTACAGATGGAAGAACGAGTTTTAGCCGGCGATGGTTTCATGTTAAACTTGCTGAGTGTTCTTCAAATGCTCGCGTTCAAAGTAAAATTAGATAAAGTAGATTTCCTATATCCGTTCCACCCAAGCTCACTCGTCGATATCAAAAACGATACTAGGTTAAGGTACACGTCGCAAGAGACCAGCGATTGGTTGAACGAATTGAGTAAGACTCACGTTTGGGCAGAGCCCAAATTCCCGACCCAATGCTGGTTCTTAACGCTTCATTGCCATCATCTGTCTCTTTTGCCAGCCATTCAAAAATATCAGAGAAGACTGAGGATTATAAGGGATCTGCAGAAATTACTGGATGAAACTGTCGCTGCCGAGCCGCAATGGCGGTCCACTCCTTTAGCTACTAGGAATAAGCATTTAATAAAACGTTGGAAACACCAATTAAAAAAACTTAATAAGTAATAATCGCTATTAACCGTCGCTTATTACAAGTTTCCTATTGCGATTTTTATATTTTAGATCAAAGGCTTGTGCAGACGCTGGACTGCTAGATAAAAATTTAATACGACGATCGTTAGGTTTTTACACGTCCGTGTCGGAATTTTTACTAAGTGCTTTAACTAATACACCACCAGGTAGCGGTACACCAAACCTTCCGTTAATGGGAGAGATTCCTCCGTTGTTCTCTGCGTTACCCGAGTGGTACGTTGAGGATATCGCAGAATTTCTTTTATTCGCATTGCAGTAAGTATTAGATATAAATCTAAGGAAATGTTAGTTTTAAAATACTTCTGTTTTAGATATTATCCGAAAGCAGTATCCGAAAACATGGAAGACACTCTAATAACATGGCTTCTGGTTGTAATGTGTTCATCGAATTGCATTAAGAATCCGTATTTAATAGCTAAGATCGTAGAAGTCGTTTTTATTATTAATCTATCCGTTGAAAAGCGAACTGAAGTGTTATATTCGCGTTTCATGGCCCATCCACTCTCGCAGACTATTTTACCCAGTGCTCTCATGAAGTTCTATACAGACGTCGAAACAACAGGATCCAGTTCGGAGTTTTACGATAAATTTACTATACGTTACCATATAAGTTTAATTATAAAGAGTAAGTAATTTTGTGCAGTATTTTTTATTTTATTTTAACATATAGGAGTAGTATTTATGGAATGTATAAGAAATAATACTATTTTTTGCAAAATCAATGGAAAATTATGCAACGGATGTCCGTTTGTCGAAGACAAATTCTCAAATAGAACTTGTTCTATTTATGGGATATTCTGTCGATTATTTCTATCAATTCATGTAGTAGGTATGTGAGTTTAGGAAACCTCGGAGGAAGAAATTTCATGACAATAATGAGCGAGCATACAGGCGGTGGTCTTCACCTAATGAAACAAATATGACGATTTAATTCTTCTTAAGTTGTTTCTGAAGAACTTGTGTGCATCAACGTAATGAGCAAACGTGACAAGAATGCTGTGCTCATTTCAACTGGGGAATGTTTTTCATTTAGATTTTTTATTCATTTTTCATAAGATGTGCATGCATTAATCCAAGCAGCCAATTAATTAATAGTTATGCGATTTGCAATTACTTCACCATCTGCATATAAGTAATGCAAATTTCGAGGTCCTAATTTTGGTTGTGGTTTACGTGCTGTAACACGACTTTTAGTATTTCTTTCAGTTAATTCTTTCATATACATTACACTCGCTAAGAGCGCAGATGACGTATGTTACTGTTGCTTTTTGAAGTTCGGTAGTCAATTTCCGAGAAGAAATTATTACTTCTTTACATCGTCCTCTATTTTCTTGTCCATAATCTCGTGCATTTCTTTATATATTTTCGATTATAGTTGACATACATTCCTGCACTATATTCTTTGCCCTAGTTTTCCCCTTCCAATGAGTAGAGGTATGGGAAGGGTATATTTTTTTGCTAGTACATTAATATAACGTAAATAGAACTAAAAAAAGAACGTAGTACAGCTTATTATAACTTTTTATTGTTAATAATCATTAATGCTCTCCCTCTTGCCCTAATTATAGCTTTTACCCTTTTTGGCATAGTTTAAACAAATTTCACGAGAAATAGACACCTATTCCTACAAAATTTGTTCTTTGAGCGACAGTTTAGATTTCTGCTCATGTCGGATGCTTTCCTTTAGAATATGTCACAAATGTTTACTGGGCGGTGACCAATTCAACAACCATACTTGATTGTCCAGAACTACGAACGTAAGAACTAAGAACGGGCTCTGTGGCATGGATCGTTGTTTTGTTGAAAGTAGTATCCTTCGTTAATAGTATTATAACATGTTACCCCTAACGGTTCTAATATCTGTCGCAACATATCGATGTAGAGTCCGATTATTATAAGAAGTACATGTACGTTGCGACTGAGATGCGCGAATTGTTCTTACCATTGGCGTAGTAATAAATTTTAGAAAGGGGTATAGAAAAATTAAGTCGAAGCACATTAAGGTTATTAATTAATTATTTTTTTAAGTTATATGCGAAGCAATCAATAACAATGAAAAAATGTCAATGTTTACTCCTTCAATTGCGTATATCTAAATATTTCTACTAATAACACCAAATCCAATAAAGGACACGACGGCTATGACAGCAGACTTCACTCAAAAAGCAACAGTCGACTCGTCCAAACGCGCTTTCGTGCATATCGCATGATGACGTACATTTACTTCTTATAAAAATCGTACTCTACTTCACGTTAAGTATGCGTCTGTTGCACACGGTCATGGAACTTCCAGATTTGCAACCACTAACTGTCTTCTGTACTGTACACACAGAAATTAACCGTGCAGTGTTACGAAGCGGTAAACAAAGGACAGCTGTCGGATATGATCGTATTTATTCGGAGAAATTCCGAATATATATTAGCGCCATAATTCAAATTTTTAATTTTGTTAAATGTGCTGGATTTTAAAACGAATCTTATACCGCATTTTTTTATCGTATTACCGTTGCAGTTACATAAAAAGTATGCACCATAAATTAGCAATATACAAAACAAATAATAACTAAAAAGGCAATGTCAAATACATAATTTCAATTGCATAAACATACATTGTTGTAAACAAGTTTCTCGTTTAACTTTTTTGTTGTACATTTCTTTTGAATATAGAATAAAATTATTAATAATTCTATATGTGGTGTTAATAGAGTAGCAAAATATTTTTTATCTTGTACAATTAATTTAATGTTTGAAATACACAAATATTCTCCATGAACTGCGTCTGTATTCTTATTACATCTTTGTAATTTTTGCTCTGTAGAATGCGTATATTTTTTATTTAAATGCTCTCTATTGCAGATACATATAATAATGTCTTTGATGAGATTTTGATGATTTAGCGCCAGTTAATTTTATATATGAACATTTCATCTCTTTTTGTTTTTCATTTTTCCAACAAAAAGTATCTAAAAAAAATGAAGAACATCCTTAAAAAGAATTTCAAAACGATAGTTTTATTTGATCAATATAATTTGTAGATATTTGTTCATATTAGAAAATTTGTCATCTTGTCGTTTGGTATTAATCTCATGCTTTTTACTGGAATGACTTTTTAATTCATCATAATGAGATCTATATATAACATCACATAAAGGGCATATTTATTATATTTTTACTTTTAAGTTTGTTAACATTGGGTTTTAGTTTATGTTGTGTGTTTCTTAAATGTGCATAAAGATTTTTCTGTTCAGAAAATGGTTTCTTGCAATATACACATGTAATGCCCATATTTTCTTTTTAAATATTAAATATTTTGTTTTGTTTTATTCGTGCCATTCAAGCGCAATGATGCTGGATGCATTATATACATAACCTCTGTACAACATTTCGGCGGACATCTACGATAATATACGATCATACCCGACAGCCGTCCTGCATTTACCCCTTCGTGCAGTGTTGGTCGCGAAGGTTACTAGAAATTCTTTCAGCGGTTTGTTTGTTGGAAAAAGCAATTTACTGTATATAAAGAGCATGTATAGTCGCCAATATGAACTTATTTTTAGAAACGTGGGTAATCATATAAAAAACAGTTTCCAGTAATTTGATGGACATTTACTTATGGGTTGGAGATGAGTAAATCTTTATTAGCTGGAAGGTGTTTCCAATATACAGACCATTTTAACGCAACTTTAAAACAGGTGCTACACATAAGGTTACAGCAAATATTTTATTCAATTGCAAAAGAGTCGCAAGTAATTCTTGGTATCAATCATGTAATCGGTAGTTTTGATAGAACTACTTATTTTATCTCTCATAATATTAGATCGTGTTAAATTCATAGTTATCGTATTGCATTTGGCATATCATACAGTTCCCATCGTTTATGAAATTTTTTTATTCAGGTATGTGGAATTCAGCAGTGCACAGACAAGCGTTAGTGAACGAATCGCGAACCGGCACCCAATTCGTGAAATTCGTCAATATGTTGATGAACGACACTACATTTCTCTTGGACGAATCTCTGGAGAGTCTCAAACGTATCCATGAAGTGCAGGAATTGATAAAGGACGAAACTAACTGGTACAAATTACCGGCAGAACAGCAACAATCACGCTTGCGCCAATTAAATGCCGACGAAAGACAATGCCGGTCTTACTTAACTTTGGCAAGAGAAACGGTGGACATGTTTCATTATTTAACTGTAGAGATAAAGGAGCCTTTCCTACGACCCGAACTTGTCGATAGGTTAGCGTCGATGTTAAATTTTAACTTGCAACAGTTGTGCGGTCCGAAATGTAAGAATCTTAAGGTTAGGAATCCTGACAAGTATGGTTGGGAACCTAGGTGGTTACTTAGTAACTTGGTCGATATATATTTACATCTCGACTGTGATAAATTTGCCCATGCTTTGGCAGGAGATGAAGTGAGTTTATTTTGATATATAAATCATCTTAATATATAAATATATTGTATTTATAGCGTTCCTTTAGAAAAGAACTGTTCGACGATGCAGCTCTGCGAATGGAGCGGTCATCAATTAAGACACCCGTGGAGATCGAGCAGTTTAAGACATTAGCAGCGAAAGCCAATCGGATACTTATCGATAACCAGATGTCAGACGATTGGATGGCGGACGCACCTGACGAGTTCAAAGATCCTCTTATGATGACTGTGATGTCAGATCCTGTATTATTACCTAGCGGTCTCATAATGGATAGACCAATAATAATGAGGCATCTGTTAAACAGTAGTACTGACCCGTTCAATAGACAACATCTTACTGAAGATATGTTACTTCCAGGTAAGAAGTTAATTTTATTTTAATTAAATCAGTGTATACAATGATATGCTATGTAGAAATTGTTTCCTTTTTATTTTGCAGCAAACGAACTCAGGGAGAGGATAAATTTATGGAAAATACAGAATAAGCCTCCTAATAAATAATATTGTTCAAATATTATTAATATTCCTTCTTATTTTGTGTTAGTTATAATTCGATTTTCGAAACAAGGAAACCGTACATCAAATGTGCAATTATTTTCAAAATTTCCATCATTTTTCTGCCATAATTTTCAACAAAAATAAAATACGATAGCTACTAGAAATTCTAGTACGAAAAAGTCTGAATTTACAAGATCTCTATTTAATAATTGTGAGTAACAAACTAACGAGCAAATGCCATCTATGCATTTTACTTTCATTGCTTTGTACATAAAGAGTCGAATGATACTGCCAATTTTAAACGCATCTTTCGTCTTTTATTTTAATATTTAATTTCAGTACAAGTTAAACTACGTAATTGTAGTCAATTAAACATAGTACAGAAAACTAAACTAGGAATTAAGGGTTCACTAATCTCAATGCATTTTATAAAATTGTTTTAACAAGAATTTTAGTTTTTCTTTGCTCGATGTGGACCTGCATTTCCGACCGACAACAACCCTGCCATATTGAATTTGGATAATATTGTATATACGGACAGTAACAACAACAATCCCTCATTTTTAACCTCTTTAGTTTATTTGTAAAAAATTGAATTTGTGTAATAATTCTTCAAGAGAAGGATTATAAAATGGATATACTTATAGTAATATTAAAATTTTTTATATGACTTTAGTTAGTTAATTTTTGAAGGTGTATGAGAAAAATAAAACAATTTGTAAATTATTGTGGTTTTTTATCTATTGCAGTTATAACTTAGTTCAAGTAAGACAGAGTAAGTTTGCCTACAAAAGTGGAAAACTGATTTCTGATTAAGTGAAGATGTAACGTTACTTAAAAATTGCTGCTTTAATTGACAATTTTGAAAAGTTGACACTAAACAAGCAATGAAATGCCGAGTAGTTTGCAATGGAGAAGTAATAAGCAATTCTATTTGAATTTTTACGAGTATAGATTTCGTACTACATGCGCTCATTTTAAAAGTTTGGTTTCCACTTTTTCCGTCTATATCAAAAAA
>SMLS01067227.1:0-11373 GCA_004785975.1 Popillia japonica
TACCTAATAGTTTTGTCGCTCTAATCTAGCTTCCTGGCCCACTGTGCGTTGGGATCGGTCGATATTGGCTAAGGGATGCACCATACACTACAGCTTTGGAAAGATCTCTTCTGTATTCTCCTCTTTCTTTCTCCTCTATTATTATTACCAAAAAAACACTAAATTTGCTAGAAACGTCATATTTGACAGTTATCTAAACATCCGTTCTAAATAGCAATCCCTGGAGATCATTGATCTATTAAAAAAAATTGGCATAAACATGAAACCCTGAGGCACATCAGAGATAGTATTAGTAACGGGAGGTGTGAAACAAATTTTCCACATTATTTTCTTATCCTACAGTAATGTTCAAGCTCTCTATCAACTGCAACAACTTTATGGACATATCAATTGCTCCAGTGAAGTGTTCCAACATTGCCCCAGATGAAAAATATACCACTAGTCAAGAAGCATGATACACTTGACATCGTTTCTAAGATAAATCATGAGATCAGGATGTAAACACTGATAAGCAGCACTATATTCTGTTTTTTAATAAGGGGAATGAATTGAATATTGCCCGCCAAAATATAGGCTTACGATTGGTTTGTTGCCGGTCATGTTTACATTGCCAAAATTTGGTATTTTAGCGACGCCATATTGTAGACACAGCTGATTGAGTAAATACATATTTCGTTAAATATTTTTCTATTATCTTTTTGTGTTTCTACTGCGTTTAACCCTTAAATGCATATTGTTGGTTTTCGGCAACACACTGACTAATATATCATTCAAACTCACACTAGGTTGCAAGCATTTTTTGGTAGATGGCGGTCATGTCAGTGTATTATTGACATTTCTCAGTTTACAGACAACTGGCGAGCAAGGTGATTATATTGACTTTACTATTGATTTATTGATTATAGTTTGGTTGAGAAAACTGTTTCATTTCATGAAAATTGTGTTTTTACGTCTGAAAGGTATGTATTTTCTAACCAGGTTGTGTACTCTTGTATATTAGTATATTGTGTATAGACAATTTCAGTTATATTTTATTTTCGTTAAAAATACTTGTACAAGGGGTTAATTAAAAAGAAAAACCAAATCTTTAGACCGGCTGGAAGACTTAGGGGAGACCTAGCTGTTATAAGGTGCAATGTGACAAGGACGGTCAGGTTGTATCAAGAAACCGAGTATCAAACAGGTTAAGCCTAGTTGGATAGCATTGAAATTCTTTCATTAATTAATTTTTAAAGCGAAATCTAAATCTAATTATCTATGTTAAATTTTAACAATAATTTTAGGCCCATAGAAATTAAGGAACCAACTCAACTCACCAGAAATGTCATTAAGAAAATTTTGTAAAAACCAATTTTGGAATTTATGTAAAGTATTAGATTAAAAAGAAATATCTGAAATCAAATAAGGTTAATAGGTAGAAAGGTTATATTAATGATAACTAACCACAAAGAAAATTAAATTAAGGGAAATTGATTTTTTTCATGTCTTCAAGTTGTCAATATCAAAATTGCTTTCCATTCCCCAATAGAAATCATCGATTAATTTGATATCAATTTTTCCGAAAAATTTGAATAACTAAAAAGAATATGTTTTGGATCGTCGACGAGTAAACATCTTGTGTAATTATCTTTTTCGAAAACCGACGCCAAGTGATAGTATCTAAATTATTTATTGAATTGAATATTAATGCACAATTTATTTTTTCCAAGTACCAGAACGGACCCCAATCTTCTCACATCTAGCCAGATTTACCCTTTTCCGAGGCCGTAATCCCAGATAAATATCCAATCCTAGGAGTAAGGTTAGAATTTCCGATCCATTTTTTTATTGTTGCCTTTTTGATGAATTCGTTGTTTATTGCACTAAATTAATGCTTATTAAATCAATTTTACCTATTATAACGATAACTTACGTAGAAATCGTATGATTTTGTTGAATTATTTCAATAATCACAAACAGACGCCAGGCCATATTTGACCTTGAAATTAATTTATGTAAAACCAAAACCAATAGAAGGCCGATTAGGTAGATTTGTGTCATTAAGATTAAGGTTATTCAAATCAATAGAGGGCGCCACAATAAGTTTTTTTTATTTTAATTAATAAATTGTTTATTAGATTAGTACATATTTTCCTTGTTTATATTAATTGAACAAATTAATTGTTGTTGTATGTTATTTTATTTACATGTTTTTAATTATAATAAATATTTGTGTATAATAAAAAAAAATTGGGTATTATTGAGAATTTTACCGGTCTAAGTGACGACGACGACACTGGTTTTAGCAATGCAGATAGCGATGAAGATCGCATTTTTCCCGAAAGTGATAATGAAGTAGAAGTCGCAGACGTTGGAATAAGTGCAAGTGGAAGTGATGTACAATAAGTAAAAATGATGCACTTTGGAAATCTAAGTCTTTGATCTGGAATGATGGTCAGCTACTTTTCCATGGAGACATAGAAGTTTCTGAAGAAATTTTAGCCTTGGAACGGCCGTTGCAATTTCTCAATTACTTTTTTTTAAGTGAGTTGATAACAAAAAATATCGTAGAATCCATTTCATATACTGTTTGTAGCAGTTTTTTGGCATACTAATATATATTTCATATGCCCAATACTAGGTCAATGTGGAGTAATGAACTAAGATTTGCACCAGTAGCTAATGTGATGTCAATCAACAAATTCGAGATAATAAGAAAGTTGATATACTTCAACAATAACGACTCTTTTATACCCCGAGATCAGCCAGGACACGATAGGGTTCACAAAATTAGACCTATTGTTGATTTTCTGAACAATAAATTTTTTTCGGTTGCCTTAGAGCAAAATCTCAGCATAGACGAGCAAATGTGCTCCACCAAAGTAAGGCATTATATGAAACAATATATATTTGCCTATAAATTTGAAATTTATGCTGGCCAAGAACAAAAAGATGTGGCAGTTGACGAACCTGACCTCCGAGTATTTCTACATTTCTACATCTAATTTGGTTTTACGGTTAGCTAGAATTATTCCACGACAGCAAAATTACAGACTATATCATGTCACTATTATACAGCATTGCCTGTAATGGTACATTTGGCAAAAGAAGGAATTTATCCCTTGGGTACTATACGAAGAAATAGGGTACCTAATTGCAAATTACCCACAGAATCGTCTTTGAGACATGCTAATGAAGTAGCTGCAAAAAAGCTTCAAATTAGCTAAAGTGAAAGACCTTTCGTTAACCGCTATTGCAGATTTAACCTCAGAAATGTGAACAAAATGTGTAGAAGATGTGAAGAAGAAGGCAAAATATGCAAGTTAGATGGCTTGATAGATGATGTGGTGGAGCCATTTATTTATTCTATTGTATTTTATAATAGTATGTAATATCAATTTTAAATTTCTGAAATACAAATTTTATGGTAATATAGTTGATGCAGTACAAATATGTATAATGCAAATAATAAAATACATATTAAAATTATTGTGCACTTATTTTCTTATAAATGTGTTGTATTTTTAAATTAATTTAAATATGGAAGTGTAAACAAGTACTTGATATCATTGTAATTCATCATTTAATTTCAAATTTACCGCCAAATTGGCTATTGAGTTAATTTGCCCAATATGATGCGGATTTTACAATTTACTTCCCGTAATAAAAAACAGAGCATAGATTTGAACAAAATGCAGCCTACGAAGCAAGAGACTCCTATTAAAGAATTTACTACGAAAACCCAGATCAATGAGCAAACGAATACAAACTAATAATCTATAAACAAACAAAGTATGTATTTAGATCCACTATTAATTGACATCAACAAGCCAAGCTTTGATGCCAAAAATTAAGATCAGTTTAATTGAATCAGTTACGAATACACGAACTATATTCCGCATTCCATTCTAGAACTAGGGATTGTGAAACACACATTTCACGGTTAATTTTAAACATCTTAAACGTTTAGTGAACTTGCTCGATTCCCACATCGAACCTGCTGCATAGACAGCTTGTCTGTGGATAAAGGTTCAACTGCCAAAAATATATTTCTGACCGAATAATAAATCACCTGATATAATACACTACGAACATATGGGAAAGATCTTCTTTTTATATTATTCTCATATATAGGCACAAAAATAGAATATCCAGCTACAAAAAACGTCAAATTCTGACAGCTGTCAAACGTAATTTCAAATCATAGATGCATATATTTCTTAAATTAGACGTCCAACATCTGTTTCAGCGTTATTTTCCTTGAATTTTTAGGAAACTCTGAGGAGACCCTTTGCAGACGTCCTACTTCATTTCACATACTATTTCGACATCTTCATTAAACTTGAAATTGAACGGGCAGTCTACAATTTGTGCAATTATTTGCATTTACACGTTGATATATGTTCATACGTCTGCCATACGTTATGTTTGCAGTCTCTTTCTTTGTCGGCGCTCTGCTGTTATGTACTCATTACGAAGTAAAAGTCGGTTGCTGCATTCTGTTCCAGCTTAAGACATTTGCAGTGAGTGCGTCCGTCAACCCAATCGACATCATTAAATTTAACCGAAGGTGTCTTATAAGTTATATTTAATCTTAACCTTGTAATGTGTAATCTAAACTTTGTAAAATATTTAATACAATTGGATTTACATTATATACAGCTTAATAATATCCCATCTAAAGTCCACAGGTGTTTTCAATCGTATTTAATTGGTTTATCTATAAAGTCTTACTCAAATCTTTAATTTATTTAAATTAAACGAATATTGATTTATGGCACTTACGATAGCGAGAAGAGGAAGCATACAATTGTTACCTAATGAAATATTAACACTATTTGTTTAGAAAGAAGGCTATGTATTCGCCACAAACGTCTGACTGTGTTTATACATTACACTTAATTTATGTTACGTTTGTCGGTAGAAATTACAAACTATAAAACCGTATATTGTGAAGCTGCAGCACTTAAAACTAATGTATTCATTACTTTCGCTAGTATTTGTTTGATTTATGACGCGAAGGTAGTTCTGCGAAAGATATGGTCACATAATCTTCCGTTCATGTAATTGACTTTTCTCTCAAGTTGGTCACAGTCACAAATGCATAATTTTGACAGTTCTATTGTGTCATATAGGTACACAAAAATGTATCTAACAATTAGTAAATTAACTTTTGAAAAAATATTTATTTGCGGATAAAGTCTAATTCTACACATCTTACACTTCATGCTTTTAACGCCATCTATTAGGATATTTTTTGCGTTTTCTCAGCACAATTCACAATCCCGAAAATTCTCTCATTATTTAGAGCTATAGATCTGCCCAACCACGCCCAACTCTCTCATATTCTGAGACAGCAGTCAGATGGCGCTACTGATGTGACTGTTTGCGCATGCGCAAAATTTGTAATTTCTATCTATCATTAAAATGTTACAATTTTTGTTTTATTCGCAAATTACTCTTGTTTGGTTAGTTATTGGGGTACTATTTTATGTAATATAAAAGTTAAAAAATTCCAATTGATTTTATTACAGCAGACAGAGGGCAAAATCCAGTATTTTAATAAAATCAATTGATATGTAATAAATATATGTACGAACTATTTCAAATTACACAGTTTTCCCGCCATATAGCGATCGTCCTGCCATCTACGCATGCCTTTCAAAAATGTGATAAAGAACGAAAATATTACTTGTCCTTCTCAAAAATATCGGATCAATTTTCATCGCTTAGTTACCGGTGTGGAGGTAGTCTGTGACAATAGCATTCCAAATAGTTTGACTTTACGGTTGACAGGTGTCAAAATTTTAAGTTTTTAAAAGCAATTCCGCCAACCTGCGACAAGTTAACTACCTAAAAAAGATCGGCTGGCAGGAGGAACGCTCTCTTTGTGCAAAAGCAGTTCTTAGATCATTAAGGTTATGTTCATACTGAACATAGATAAGGTAGGTTAGTATGGATAGGTAGCTATACAGTAACTTTTGAAACCGCGACGCTTGCATCACCTGGCGGTACGGATCCCCCAACTAATGGTTTACGCGGTAAATTCAAAACTGTTTTTATGTAAATATCGACCTGACATGAAGGAAAGGGGTTGGTGATCGAAAAATCAAAATTGCGTTTTTCATTGATTTCCGCACAAAAATAATATAGTGTGTAAGAATCAGTAAAAAACCCAACCTTGAGTTTTCGATCACCAACCCCTTTCCTTCCTGTCTGGTAAAAGTGTGTAATATTTTTTACACAAAAACTGTCACAACTTATCTTCAATATACCAATATTACCATTCCTAACTATAATGCGATAAAAACGCAATTTATATATTTGCACAGTACATATATATTTTTCTTACAACATACAAAAAATACATGTAAGACAACATTTTGTTTAATATAACCATGATATGCGTACAAAATACCATCACAAAATGATTACTAAATAAACAAAATAAGTAACCCAACAAAACCGAAAATAATTTAACTATAATCTAAAATAAAAAACAAATAAAAATAATATAAATATCCCAAAACAGTACATAACCTATAATCAATCAAATCTTAATGAAATTTAACTAAAAAAAAAGGAATAATTAAGAAAACACAATGTAAAATAATTATAAAGAAATGCTGTAACAAAAGTTACACTGCATACACAAAACAAAGCGGTAAACACCATATGTAAACACTGATATTTGACAACTGACGCCAAATGCAAATGGCTGATTGACAGTAAGATGGGCGAAGTGGGTAAGGGGAAGGAAACAGTGTGGCCAATCCATCAACACTACCAACCCAGATATACAATATTTCCTAAAACTTCTACATACCTTCAGCGCCGCCTGCCGGTAGGGATCCCCCAACTACAGTTGTGACGTAACTATAATATAAACAAATCCTCTACTAGCCCCCCCCCCCCCCCCCACGCCGATACTGAAGAAGGACACCGTCTGTTAACGTTAACAAGCGATTCCGAGGAAAATATTAAATGTAAATGTAAATTTTACATACAATTACACCAATACCAAGTAACTACAAATGATTGGTAGAAATATTTACTTTGGCAACACTGAAAAATTGCCCAGCCTGGTTATTTGTTGTACATAGACATGAGTTTGTAGGTTATGTAGTTTGTATTAAGTATATGTAGGTATCTTTAACTTAGCTTCCACTTTGACAATGTCTGACAAACTTAATTTAAAAAATCAGCCGTGTGGACATAAAATTACATAAGTGTTGCCACCTTAAGTGAAAAGTTTCTAATCATTTTTAGTCACCCGATATTCATATGTGCTAACTTTTAGTTTTTAGCTTGGAGACTATTGATAATCCACTTGATGATGTAGATCCATTTCTCTAAGCAAATAGTTTTTAAAGAAACTCTCTTTTTGTCTAAACACAGCAGAAACACAAAAAATACTATATAATACGATATTTACTCGATTAGCAACTTCTACGCTAATTAATGGTAATTTAAACAATACCACCCGGTTCTCTATTTTAACGTGGTGATGTCACTACCGGTTACGAAAAGATTGTTAAATGAAAGTCGTAAAACCGTATCATCTTAATAAAGAATTGAAAATCCTTGTTAGGATAGCCTTGACATCAAACTTAACGTAATTAACAATAGTACAATCGCTGCAAGTTGTAATTTCATTCTCAATTTGATACCGTCGGTTGTAAATTTAACACTAAACCTACTAAATCAACTTAAATGTATATGTATATGTTACTGCACATATATGAAACGTCACCATGATTAATAATGGCCAGCCAATATTAGTATAGACTTGAATATGTAGCCATTATTAAAAGAAAATAAGAAACTATGATTTCTTTTGCAAGCTATCTTCTGAATGTTTCAAGTCTTTCGCAGTTTGAAGGAAGTTAATGACATCTTTCGTAACAAGCGAATCACATAGTTCAACTTTTGCTTTAGTACCAAAAGCTTCATAATATGGACTCTGTCTTATTATTACTATTTTATTAGTTGTATAAAGCGCAAACCTTCAGCCCAGTGACTATTATCGGTACTTTGCATCTATGTAGTAATCATATTTTGTACATTCTATTTAGCTCGATCAACAGAACCTTGATTTTCACTATGGCGAGGTTTTCCATGGACTATTTTTAGTTCTGGCCACATCTCAGAAAGTTCATTCACTATATGATTTGCAAACTCTCTACCATTATCAGACTGCAATACATTTGGAGCCTCAATGGTAGTAACAAACTTTGTCATCTTTGTGATTTCCATTTCCATTTGCATGCTGAACGTCTATAATTTAGTTCCTTAAATAATAATGGTTTAACAACTAAACCTTTCTTGGAAATGGATTGTTTTTGCTGACAAGGTTTGTATAAAACTGAGTAAAATACGTGTACGTTCACCATGTCCCACATTCAGGTAAATATTGTGAAGAATATCGAACAATTCATTCGAATATTTAAGTAGTATAAAATTGTTAGTTCTTTATCAAATCTCGCCAACCGACGATAATGTATTGGTTTCTTCTTGCTCTTAAGCTTTGCCGCTTTTACTTCATTGATCAACCGACAATTAACTTCTATGGACGCAAACACATTCAGTTCACGTAAGGTCTAAAATTGAGAAAAACAATCAGACGTCAAGTGGGTTAATTAACATACACCCATTAACGTGTTTTACGAGAATAGAAACTTTATATTAACACCATAAATTCTACTCTACCGATTGAGAATATCCCGAATTTCTGATTTCCGACAAAAAAACCATTATCCAGAAAAATTCCAGCAACAGTAAACAACAAAGATCCATCACACCGATTCCAGATCCGAGACAACCCACCGTACCTGAATTTCCGAGACACTCAACCACTAGTATCGACGAATTAAGGTTAGTTAATGAACATCTCATAAGGACCAGATAGAAAGACCGTACTAATTACCTATCCATCAATTTTAAAATATGTTATCCTTTGTGAACTGATTTTTATAATACTGATCCCGAGAAAAACTTAAGGCACTTGTAATTTTTTTGTGTTCAGTCTAATATTGACCTACGAAGATAATTTTATTTTCTTTTGTGTTCGCGATTAATTACTTGTATAATAAATAGGTCAACGAAGTGATTTAATTTTAATTGGTCGAGCGTCATCTATTGAATATTAGTTAAAATTGCCATTTTTATGAGTTTAGAGGAAATGATTCGGCCATTTCGAATAACGGCCGGTCAGTTAAGGTAATGTCTAATTTCGAACATATATACTCAGTGACATTAGAAGTCTTACACCCAGAAGGAGTAATTTGTTTAATTTGATTTTTTGGCATCAAAATAATATTTAAAGCATGCTATGATAAGAATGTCAACTTTTTTTCATTAATACTTCTTTTCTGCGAAGAGATTCATTTTCATGAGAGCTGATTAATGTAGAAAAGTTTAGTTATTGAGTGTCCGTCTACAAGTGTTAAACGTAACAAGATGCCCATAATTCGAATACGTCAAAATGATCACCGACTTTGACAAGGGTAGAATTGTTGCCTATCGAGATGTTGGTTTGTCCTAACGCAAAATTGGCCGTTGTGTTAATTGTACAGCAATGACGGTAATGCGTGTGTGGATAGAAGATGCTAGAGGAACACGAAGAAGACCAACTGGTCAACCGAGACGTACCACAAATCGTAAAGATGGGCGCTTCAGACAACTAGCTCTAGGAGACCGTTTTGCTATAACACCTCAAATCGCGGATTAATGGGGTTTGGAGAGAAAGGTAAACCTGTTACTATGTGTACACTACATCGCCGCATTCGAGCCTTTGGACTTTTTTCATACCGCCCACGATTAGTGCTTCCTTCGACTGCGGAACACTGTCGTCAACGCTTGAACTGGTGCAAAGAACGGCAGCATTGGGAAGCAGAATGGCATAATGGCATCTATCTAGGTATGCACGATGGCCGTAGAAGGGTACGACGCTGACGTGGAGAGCGACGCGATATTGGGTTTGCTCTTGAGAAGCATGCACACAGGACTAATAGTTGGGGGAGTAATAGTTTGGGGGGCTATTGCTTATGGTAGCCGATCACCACTTCTGTTTATTCCAGGCAGTATGACAGCTGAGCTGTATAATAATAATAATAATAATAATTTATTAAGTTGCCAAACAGTAATTTGTGACAAGAAAGCATGTCACAGAGGTCATCAATAAATATTGAAAAGAGTAATGGGCCTAAATTACTTCCTTGAGGAACGCCAGATGAAGGGTAAAAATGGCTGGACTCATGGCTCATGTACCTGACGTAATGTTTTCTTTTAAATAGATAAGAAGAGAAAAGGGAAACAAGAGGCAAAGAGAATCCAAGACGGTCAAGCTTACGCAGAAGCAGGGAGTGGTCAACAGTGTCAAAAGCCTTGCTGAAGTCGGTGTAAACCACATCCACCTGTTTATTGTTGTCGATGTTATTAGCGAGGAATTGAGTAAATTCAACAAGATTTGTAGTAGTGGACCTCTTGTTAACAAAACCGTGTTGACTGGTGGATAGTAAGGTATGGACTAACGGATAGATGCGATTATATAAACATCTTTCAAATGCTTTAGCAAAGTTATTAATTATTGCAATCGGTCGATAATTATCGATGGAGTGTCTATCACCCTTTTTCGGCACAGGAACAAGTCGTGCAATTTTCCATACATCAGGGAAAGTACTAGATTGAACAGATAGAGTAAAAATATGATGTTGGTGATGTCCTACAAACCACTCTACTACCTTATCTAGATGGCCGTCAACACGTCCTTCTTCAGCAAGACAATGCACGTCCCCAGATTGCTCGTCGAACTATAGACCTTCCCCAAGAATCATTTTGTGCCATCCTCCACAAACTGTGGCGCAATTAATCAACGAAGTTCAAGTTGCATGGAACGAAGTGCCACGACCAGATATGGATCATCTCATTTTTTTTCGTTGCGACATTGGCAAAAAATCATGATTCCTTCTGGGTGTAACACTTCTAATGTCACTGAGTATATGGAAGTTTACGCAAGAACATATCTACTAACGTAACTAAATCTTCAACTGACAGGCTACAGAATATCATGTCATATAGCAGACGTATTATACACGATGATCGAAGATGTTTAGATTAGATCCAAATAGAAATTGAAAAAAATATTTTATGTTTACAACACATCCACCCACACGAAATATTCGGCAGTTGCATCAGGATTAAATCAATCTTTTGAAACCTCCCCACTTGGTGAATGTTGAAAGTATGTTTGTTAATTCTAACCAGATCGGAGATAGTAGCACAGGTCTTAAATTTATTACGTAATATCAAATTGCAATAGGCATTCGATATATACAAATGCAAGTATGTACATACATACAAAACATAACAGAAGCCAACGCCAAATATGAATTA